>RJWM01021405.1:0-35008 GCA_004363535.1 Dasyprocta punctata
CAGGCAGGAGCTTATGCTGCTGAGCTAAATTCCCAGTCCTACAATCTTATTCTTACAGAACTATATAATTCTTGAGGAAAGTGAGTCCAAAATATGACTCAAATTAACATTTTATAGATGGGAAGCAAACCTGTAGTTAGGATAAATCATGGGTATGGTTTGATATTTTGAATAAATATTTGGTTACTTTAGAAAAACAAAGGATTAATGCAATTGTTGCAACTAGCTTCATTTTAGAGATGTGACTACAAATCTCTTCCTTGTCAAGTTTGGTTATTCTACAGCGTGCAGAACATTCTCCTGATGTAGGTAGAATTTACCTTTGCATAGGAGATTTACTTACTTCCTTGAGATCTCGGATACCTGATTTGGAATTGGGGTAACTGGTCCAGTCACTTCATGGGAGCTGTACTCCCTTACTATTTTACCTAATTTCCCCCTTCTTTTATTTTTATCTGAAATAGACAGTACTGGATTTTATCTTGTCTTTAAAAATGTAAAATGTTCCACTCCACAAGGTATTTTTTCCACTCAGTGTGACACTATATATATATATATATATATATAATCAGATAGATTGTATCAGATACACTGAGTACCTCAGCCTCTGCTTCAACCCTTATAAACTGACAGTCAGTTCAGCAGATTTGCTATAATTTGTAATTGCTGTTTGTATGATCACAAAACCAAGTTACTTAGTGTTAGTAATATTAAATACAAAAACACACTTAAAGTAAACATCATCTAATCCATGCAAATAGTAAACAAATATCAATTTGTCTTTCACTGTAACATGGGAAGACAAACTCTATTTTCTAATTGTAGTTTGAAACTAAATTGAGACATCTGTGGGCAGGAAGATAAAAATTTTGACCAAACGTGTCTTCAGTAACTTAGGCTGTTTTTAATAAGCCTGGCTTTTGTTGTATGGGAGGGAAAAAAAACCCTAAACAACAACAGATTTAATTACTAAATATCAACAGTTTTTTTAAGAGTCTCACGATGTAGTTCAGATGGACCTGGAACTCAGTATGTAGCCTAGGCTGGTATTAAATTTATGATCCTCCTTCCTGAGCCTCGAAAGTGCTAGAATTACAGGTGTGTGCCACCATACCTAGTCTAAGCCTCAGGTTATTAAAGTAAACACCACAGCTGTAAGATGAGTCATGTACCTGGGTTCATCAAAAATAAATCTTGCTTCCTTTCCTTTCTCTCTAGAGAAATTTATGTAAAATCTCATCACTGATGGTTTCCTTGCTACATAGAGATGGCAACCCACTTACGGAGCATGTTACCGTAGCCCTCCCACCTGGCCCCACCTTTGAATTGGTATGATGTAGCATACAAAAGCATAAGCTCTAGAAACAGCTGGACTTAGGTTTGAATAATGGCCACCATACACAGTACTTTTAAGTCACTGAACTTCTTTGGACCACAGTTTTCTCATCTGTGAAAAGGTGGCAATGATACCTATTTAATATGGTTGTTGTAAATATTACTGAGAATGGAAATGTAGTTTACTGATGGGTACATATAAAATAATTAATTGCTCAATAAATGATAGCTATTTTAATATCACAGATTTTGAGATTTTTAGTAATTTTTGTTTGAATGAGAACACTCTGAGAACTGACTCAACTCAAAATCTCAGCACTTACTTTCTTAGGACTGTAACAATAGGAGAAACAAATAGGGAAACCAAGCCTACGTTTTGTCTGCATGAGTCTAGGAACATTCTCTCACATAGCATAACTCCAGTAAACATAGTGTCTGGTGGAAATTTCCTGTCTCTAGGACACTCAAGGCTTGTGGAATAAAGGTTTCTGATTTTAGCACTCGCTTGTGTTTTAACTCCACTAAGCGGGTCTCATCTGGTGGGACTTATAGTGTGGTCGCTTCCATTTTTTTTTTTAGAAGTGAATTCTCTACTCTCCACTGGTCCTAGACCTTTAATTCACCACTTCCTAAATCTAAAATTCTTGCTGGTAAGCTTTCTCCTGGACAAATTCCAGTTGAGCTCTCTCAGGTAAATAGTTCACAGGACAAGCAAGATGTTTAAGCACTGCTCATTCACTATTGAATATCATCTTACTCATTTATCACCTTATAACAAAATCTCTTAGAAACAACTTAAAATTATTTACAGCTTCTATTGATCTTTCCTTGGCATTTACTTCTGTGGTCAGGAGTCTATTCTGAACATAGCTGTTTAGCTTCACATAACTCCAGATGTACTGAAGCTAATGTAGAATCAGTGCCTTAAGAGCCTCATGAAAATCTGAGTCAATCAATTTTTAATATAGTCGAAAGTAAAGTGTAAGGCAACATAGCTTATACTCTCTTCTACTTTATTTTACTTTAAAGAGAAAAAAAGGGCCTGGGATTTAGCTCAGTGGCATAAGTGCCTGTCTGGCAAGCATGAGGTCAAGAGTTCAATCCCTGGAACCTGAAAAAAAAAAAAAAGAAAAGGAAAAGAAACAGAAAAATCAAGGAGCAAACAAACCTAAAAACAACACCAAAAGCAAAATGACAACAATAAAAAAAAAAAAGAAAAACAACAATAGCTATGTAGGTTTTCAAAATAAGATGATAGGAATTTACCGATGGTTGTTATACTACATATTGCTATTTTCAAAATAGTTGCTCAGATTACCAGGTTCAGGAATAAAACAAAACAGTAAAACAGAACAAACAACACTGGATTTCAAAAACAAGACAGAAGGATATGCCCCACAGTTGTCACAGTGTACACTGCCATTCTCCAAATAGATGCCCAGATCACCAGCCCCAGGCCTGCAAAGTCAACCAAACAATACAGGCCTCAAGCTATTCCTTTCACTTCAGTTGCTATCATCTCACCCTGAGTCCTCTTACTGAGGGTGGAGATGGGGGATGCTCTTCTGATTTCCCACCATCTTGCTCATGGGAAGGTGTGATTTGTCTTTTTGCTGAGTTTCTTCCTGATCCCCATGTTAGAGCCTGGCTCATGGGAAGGCGTGGTTTATCCTCTTCTATCCTCTCTCTCTTTTTTTTTTTTTTTTTTTTTTGCTACTGGGCATCAAACTCATGGCCTTGCACTTGCCAGCCAGGCGCTGTGCCACTGAACTGTATTCCTGACTCTTCTCTTTTTTAAAGTAACTGTTCCATAATTATTTAATATCATACCTCTCTAAACCAGCATATGATGCACACATATGCTGATACTATGATTTTATTATCAGCAATTTCTAATTTCTATACTCTCTTATTGTACTTTTTCTTACTGGAAAGAACATTTTGGATCAATTGTAGAAAATCAATCAACACTGATATGTTTATTATGCATAGTATATTAAAGGTGAGATTTCAAATCAATGGTGGAATGATGGGATATCCAATAAATGCAATTGAGAAAATGAGTTATTCAGAGAAAGAAAAGGGTTAATCCTTATCTCACAGTGTGCATTACATAAATTTCAAGTTGTTTAGAGGGTAAAACATAAAAATACTGGCTCAGTGCCTACCTGGCAAGCATGAGGTCCTGATTTCAATTCCTGGTTCCAAAAAACAAACAAACAAACAAACACAAAAATGAAACTGTGATGACTTAAAGTAAAACAAAGCTTACGTTAGTAAGTTTTGGAAGGGGGAAGATACAAGAAAGACAAAACCTAGAAGCCACCAAGAAACACATGAATAGATGTGCTTTTATGAAGATAAAAGTGTTTTCACTATGAAAGTTAGCATAAACAAAATCAAAGGTAAGAGAGGGTCCAGGAGAAAATGTGGTGTAATTTTAAATTATAAATATAATTTCTTAATAATACATATGTATGTCAGATGTAGGTTAATATTAACAAAGCACAGTGAGCTCCTGTAATCATTAATAAGAATTTTTAAAAGGTCAAAACAACAGGAATTATGAAACCACAGAAATGAAACATGAATAGACTTTTGTTGCACAAACAGGAATCACGATAATGCAAATCAAAATTACGTTCTGTTCTACACATTTATGGGTGAATTGTGGTACAGGACATTGAAATTATGTAAGTGCCAATAAAGAAGATTGACATTAAATAGATTTGGTAAGAGTGTGACAGAAAGGGTATTAAAAAGACAAGAAGTATAAATTATCATGGGCAGTTTGATGATTTCTGTAAATATTTTATCTACTGACCTAACAATCACACTTCTAGGAATCTATCTTATATAATTATTTGTCTGTATTATATGTGTATGTAATATTATATATAAGTTTTTCTTTGACTCTGAGCTTTATACTTGTTTCCATTTCCAACTAGTTGCTAGATAGTTGTATTTGGATGTCTTACAAAGATTTCAAAATATTTCTCCCCTCCTCTCTTTCCTTCCTTAAATTCATTTCTTTTCTTTTTCCAAATCCATTTTATTTCAAGTATAGAAGAAGAAGAAGAAGAAGAAGAAGAAGAAGAAGAAGAAGAAGAAGAAGAAGAAGAAGAAGAAGCAGCTGCTACAACAAAATTTCAAAACACATCATTCAGAGTTAAACTGAATTCTTGATGTTCCCACTGTGAAATCTGATTTTCGTCCTGTCTCCCTTCTATCAGGAAGTGGTGCATATATCCAATGCTTTATCGTTCTAGCAAACCAAAACTATTTTGAGTCCTTCTTCATATTATACATCTAATTCATCACAAAGTTCTATAAATTATACCTTCAAAATATATATGAAATCTATCAGTTCTTATCTACCTTAACTATTCACATGTATAAACCAACATCTTTGCCTACAGTAGGATAATAGCTTTAAAACTTATCTAACTTTTATTCACATTTATTGAAACATAGTATTTGTGCAAATTTAAAGAGTATGGTATAATAACTCAATACATGTATATAATGTATAGTAATCAAATCAGGGCAATGGATACGTCCATTTTCTGAAACATTAATCTTTTCTACATATTGGAAACTTTTGCACTTTTCTAGTTATTTTGAAATATATTGTAGATTGCTATAGACCATAGTTAACCTTACTGTGCCATTAAAAAAAAAAAAAAACACAAGTAATTCCTCCTGTCTGATTGTATTTTGGAGCCCCTTACCAAATTTCTTTCCATCTCCCTTTTTCACTCGCAGTCTCTAGTTCCACCAGCTCAACACCTCCCTATTGAGGACCCAGCCTTGTCTCAGTTCTTGCATAAGATAAATGTTTTAGTTTCTATGATTTAGTGAAAACACATTCAGCATTTTTGTCCAGCTTATTTCACTGAATGACTTCTAGTTTCTTCATGTTGCTGCAGATGACAGGATTTTTTTTTTTTTGGTTAGAGCCAAATAATATTCAACTCTATGAATGTACCCCATTTTCCTTATCCATTCATCCCTCTGTTGGCTCTTTTGAATGGTGTTGCAATAAAAATGCACATGCAGGTATCTCTTTGATACATGGCTTCTTTTTCTTTGGGCATGTAGTAGAATTGCTGGATCATGTGCTAGTTCTATTTAATTTTTTAAGGGACTCTCCGTGCTATTTTTCATAATGGTGGTGCTAATTTGCATTTCCACTAACAAGAGTTTTCCTTTCTCTGAACTTTTGCTAGCATTTTTTATTTTTGGGTTGTTTTCATAATAACTATTCTAATTGTAAGGTGATATCTCACTGTGATTTTGGTTTGCATTTCCCTGATAAGTGATTTTGAGCATTTGTTCATATAGATACTGGGCATTTTTATGTCTTTTTTTGGTGTGTGTGTGGCACTGGGGATCAAACTCACCTCACGCCTGCCAGGCAGGTGCTTAAGCCACTGAGCCAAACTCCCCACCCTAGTTTTTTGAGACAGGGTCGCAGTAGGTAGCTCAGGCCGTTCTTGCGCTCATGTTGTAGACCAAGTTGGCCTTGAACTCACAGTGCTCCACCTACCTCAGTATTATGTCTGTTTTTTAAAAGAAGTGTCTGTTTAGGCCCTTGACTCATTTAAAAATTAGATTATTTAGATTTTTCTAGTGTTGTTTTGAATTCCTTATGTATTCTGGGTATTAATTGCTTGTTCAATGAATAGTTTGTAATACTTTTCCCCATTCTGTAAATTATTCTGCCCCCCTTTTTTTTTTGTGGTACTGGAGCTTGAAATCATGACCTCATGCATATGGGCAAGTACTGTATCATGGAGCTACATACCCAGCCCTTTTATTTATTCATTTTTTATTTTGTGACAGGTTCTTGCTGAACTGCCCAATCTGCTAAATTGCCTCTAATTGGCAACTCTCCTTTCTCAGGCTCTTAAGTAAATGGGATTATAGGTCTGTGCTCCCATGTCAGGATTTTAGCTCTGAGAATTGTTTCTTTTAATATGCAAATGCTTCTTAGTTTTTGTTTTGTTTTGAGACAGGGTATTACTATGTAGTTCAGACTGGCCTTGAATTCACCCTGTAGCCCAGGCTGTCCTCGAGCTCATAGTGATCCTCCAGCCTCAGCTTCCTTAGTGCTGGAATTATAGGTTGAATCAATTCAAAACATTTATCTTTCATGGTCATTTTGACTTTTGGGAAGAGCCAGCCAGATCCAGTGAATAGAGTGGATGAGGACACTTAGTAATGTATCTCTAAGCCTGCCTTTCTGTTGGATGGCACTTGCAGCAGGGTTCACCATAGTTTCAATCATAATTTGTAAAGATACTCACAAAAGAAGACTTCCAGAACTGCTTCAGAAAGTGGCAAGAATGATGGAATAAATGTGTTCAAAGTATGAGAGAGTATTTGGAGGGAGATTAATGGCAATGTGTTTCTTACTGTAATAAATTTTTAAAATTTAAACATTCATTGTATATTTTGATCACATCTTGTATAGTGAGATCTTGTTTCAGAAAAACAAAACCAATCAACCAACCAAACAATCAATATGAATATGGGCAATATTTGAATAGATATTCACCAAAAGATATATACATGCTAAATGATCCCATGAAACTAAAAGTGCTTAATACTTTTAATTATTAGAAAAATGCAAATTAAAAATCACACAGAAGCTGGGCAGGGTGGTACATACTTATAATCCCAAAACTTCAGAGGCTGAGGCAAGAGGATTGTGAGCTGGAGGCCAGCCTGGGCTTCATAGCAAGTTCAAGGCCAGCCTGAACTATGTAATGAGATTTTGTCTTAAAAAAACCCCAACAAAACAAAAACCAAAAATCAACAACATCACAAAATCACAAGGAAATACCATTATACCAACTAGCATGACTAAAATAAAATGTACAGATAATAACAATCCTTGGTGAGGATGTAGAGAAACAGGATGCTTCATATATTTCTGGTGGGAATATAAAATCATGTAGCCCCTTGAGAGCCTGTTTGACAGTTTCTTACAAAGGTAACAGGACCTTACCTTAGGGCCTAGGAATTGCACTATTATGAATTTACCCTTGAGAAGCATTTTTTCACACAAAGACTTGAGGATGAGTATTCGTAACAACCTTGTACATAATAATCAATATCTGGAAGCAATTCAAATATTTACAATTGGCAAATGATAAACAACATGTATTATATGTGTACCATAGGGTAAACTCAGCAATAAATACCTGAATAGCCTACTCAAGCACACAACATTGATGATCCTCAAAAACACTGTGCTCTATCAAACAAACCAGATATAGAAGTGTACATAGGACATGACTCCATTTGGATGAAATTTTTAGAGAAGGCAGAGCTACCTGTTTTCTGTTCCTTCATCAAAACGCCTGAGGCTGGGTACATTATTTTAAAAAAGAAACTTATTTAGCTTACAGTCCTAGGAATTGATTGAAGAGCATGGTGCCAGCATCTACTTCCCTCTAGTGAGGATTTCCTGGCAGATGGCATCACAGTGGAGAGGTGTGCAGAAGAGAGAGGATCTCATGGTCAGACAGGAAGCAAGAAATCAGGCATTAGCCAGGCTTGCTCTGTATATAATAAACTTTTGCTATGGAAGCTAACTCACTTCTACCAGACCTGACCCACTCCCAATGAATTTGACATTAGTCATGTGACCCATTCACGGGGGCAGTGCCCTTGTAACTCATTTACTCCTTTATGCTCTGTTTTTGCATGTATTTACCTGAGCAATACAGAGGGTCCAGTAAACCCACACCATTCCAGGATTAAAAAAAAGTTTTCTTTTGATTCTTCCGGTAGAAGTAGCCCAGTTCAATATAATGGCACATGAAAGACCAGATTTGCAAGTTTTGGAGGAGATCAAAAGTGAATCATCTCTTTGTTCAGGCGTGGATGCCAAAGATGATACATTATGGTAAAATACATGCTTTCATAACCCAAGAATGGTGTGAGTGTATGATGATGATGATGACTTTGACATTTGTCATGGGAGTCAAGGTTCCTGTGACAGTGAAGTAGAGCAAGAATTGACTGATATAGACTCAGGAAATGCAGACCTCCTTGATTCAGATGATGAAGGAAACATCAATGTGAGTACGCACTTGACTGGCTGAAATGTTGTGAAATGGCCACACAGCCAAATAGAATGATCCAGTGTTAGAGCTAGGTAGGAGTGAAATACACTGGAAAGAGTGCCAGCACTGCCAGTCAGAGTTGGAAATTATAACAGATGAAATGCTACAAGATGCTGTGAAATACACAGAGGCTGAAATGCAACTAAAATGTTCTGTATGCACCAATACCTACATTCAAAAATTTATTCGTTATGACACCTCACTGGCTGAACTGAAGCATTCATAGGTCTTCTCTACTTAGCACAGATTTCTTTCTTTTTTCTAATTTTTATTTTAAAGAGGATGAAACAGAATAAAGCCAATCAAAACAAACCAGTGTAAGAGATTCAGAACATTACAAAATCAATAATAGTTACCATAATGCCTTTTGATGCTTCCAAAATAGCTGCAGAAAACTTCGAACATAGTAAAAATCAAACAGAACAGAATAGAAATGATAAAAACAAAACAATGAATGCAATAAAGGACTTCAAAACAAGCCAATAATAAATCCAAAATTGCTACCATAATATGTCTTTCCATCTTTGAAATAGCTGCTCCTACCGTCGGATTTGATGTAATCAAACAAAACAAAAGAGAATAAGATCCAGCCCAACAAAACAATTGAAATGATATAGGACTTCTAAAACAAGACCATAGGGAATCAACAATGGCTGCAACCTACTGGGCATGGTGGCACACCCCTGTAATCCCAGCACTTGGGATCCAGCCTGAACTGCATAGTGAGACACAGTCTCAAAAAATAGAGTGGGGCATTTAGCTCAGTGGCCTAAGCGCCTGCCTGGCAGGTACAAGGTTGTGAATTTGATCCCTGGTACACAAAAACAAAACAAAACAAAACAAAACAAAACACAGTGGTTGCAACCCTCAGAAGGAGATCCCGCTAGATGAGACATTGCTTAGTGATATCCTCTGAACCTATGATCAGACCACTGGCGCTAGACCTGCAATGTTAGTGAAACACCAAAGCACCACAGGCACCCAATTGCATTTCACCTCCATAGCCATCATCACAGCCTGTGTTTCTCCAGTTAAGAAGGTTGCTTACGGTGGAGTTGGGGGTTGGTACTTCTTGTTTGTCAGCCCATGTGCTGGAAGGGGCTGGGGTCTGGCTGTTCCAGTCTGGCGGCAGCCCAAGCATGGCACTGGTTCCCAGACTGGGCTTGCTGATGTGGCCTTGTTCCCTCTACCCCGGTCCACAAATGGCACTAACTCATGGGGAGAGGCTGGGGTCTGTCTGTTCTAGTCTGCCAGCAGTCTGCTCATGGCGCTGGTTCCCCCTTAGCACAGATTTCTCATGGTGACTGCAGGAATGTAAAAGACTTATGGAAAATCAATGGATAAAAATATGAAAGAACATTTATACCCTTGTAGATGTGAAGACATTTCAATTTAGACATTTATCCTGGAAGTCAGCCATCAGGTCCTTATTCATATAGTAATCAACTGAATGATGTTGTTCACAGACTTGTGCTCCCATCTCCCAAACTAACTGGAATGTGACATTCGACAATTGTTTTACTGGTTCCCAGTTGATGATACATTTGCTAACAGACCACAAGTTGACCAGCACAGGAACTGTACACAAGAGCAAAGGAGAAATCCCAATGAAATGTTGCAATTTCAAAATAGAGAATTGTATAGTACAATCTTTGAATTTCAGAAAGAGATAGTCTTTGACCTTGAGTATGGCATAGAAAAGCAAACTGGTACTGCTGATATTAACATTTCACTACGATGGAAATATTGATAGGGAAACCTTGACAGAATGGAAGCCTGAGATGGAAACTTTCAACAACAAAAGCAAACGTGGAGTAGATGTTGCTGATGAGTTATGCAGCAACTATGATGTCACCTGAAACACAGAGAATTGTCCATTAGTTGTGTTTTACTGAATCCTAAACATGTGTGGCATAAATAGTTTGATAGTTTATAAAGAAAATAACAAGTGAAAAATATCATAGAGATATTTCCTTAATTGACTGGGACTGGAGTTCACAAGAAATCATTTACTGCAGAGGAAAAACAAGTTTTTTCTGCCCAGGGAACTATGCAGTTGTCATGTATGAAGACTGTTTTGCATGTGACAGTTGAAGCAAAGCTTATTTTTGTGGTAGAGTTTGTCGGTATTTTCATTGTAGTTCACAAAGGTATTTATTTCTGATGTCATCTTTTACATGTTGTAAGGAATCACACAACTGATGTGAAAGTGTTGATGTCTATTCTAAATACACAATACATAATAAGAATTTAATTATTTATTTTGTGGGTATTTTATGTTCCTGTTAACTACACACTGTATAATATAATAAGAACCTCCTGACAAAGCAAGGCCACTGAGATGTCAAGTTTGTCCCACAAAAAAGCCCGGACAGTAAAACACACATGCTGTCAGGGGAAGTGATATGTATGTATGAAATGTGCTGTCATCATGGGCACAGACTGCTTTGGGTATGATCATTGAAGTAAAGATTATTTTTTTTGTAGAGGGCATTTTCACTGTAGTTCATATGGGAATTTATTTCTGATGTTCTTTTTTAGGCTTTGTATACCAAAAACCAGTTGATGTTGAAAATTTTGATGCTTTTATATAAACATTCAATAAATATTAAAAACTCTATATTTGTGATTTTTTACCTGTAAAGGACTCATTGTTTAATATAGTAAAACTCATAAAGTTATAATTGATAATTCATCAATAGAAGTATTCTAAAGAATAAACGTGGGTCCGATAGACCCACATTTATGCGCCTTGATGACAAAATTAGTCTTATGCTCCAAGGGCTACAGGTTCTACCATCCCAGCACACCCACACCAGGGACCAAATATGCAGCATGTGAACTTCTGTTGGGCAAATCACATCCAAACCATAGCCTATGGAGACAGAAATTAGATCAGTAGTTGCCTTGGGCTGAGAGAGGGAACAAGTAGATGTAAATTGGCGAGAGTGATCTTTTTTTGGTGATCGTAGTAATGGTTGATAACTGTGTATGTTTAATAAAACTTATTAAACTATATGCTTATAAGGTATGAATTGCTTGGCATGTCAATTATATTTTAATAGGGCTGTTAAAAAATCCCCTCATAATACTTAAAACATTTTAGAAACATGTCACATTTTTGCTTATAATACCTATCTTAGGTGAAAATCAGAATTCTTTACCATATCCTATAAGGTCTTGGTTTTTTGGCTTCTTTGGCTTTTACTCATGAGAATTCTCCCTGCCAAGCTCCTTGTTCCCTCTCTTTTGCCCCAGGGATGTCTTACCTGCAGATCCTGCCTGGATACCCTCAATCCTCCACTCTATCTGAAACACTATTACTAATTCTTTTTGTGTCAATCTAAACTTCACTTCTTCCAAGGGACTGTCCTTGACACCACCTTCAAAGTTTAAATTAGGTCACTGTCATTATTTTACATAATCTATAATTATATATTTATTTTGTGATGTTTGTTCAATTTCCACTTTATACTTGAATATAAACTCTATTAAAGCAGGGACTATTTTATGTATTAATTTTCCATAAATATCCTCCAACACTTCATTGGCTTACATACAATAAACAAGCAGGTTAATTCACTTAATTACCCAGCGCTACCACATGCTGCAAAGTACACTGTAAAAGTTAAAATGGAAATACTCCATTGAGGTGCTGTTCTTTTTTTCTTTAAACCAGTTAAGCAGTTTGTAACATGAGCTCAAAGAAACTTACAGGCTAACAGTATTGCAGGCAAGCATTATGGAATAAGAATTTGGGTTCTCACGATTGTCTAAAGATTTCCATATGTACTGACAGAATTGACTTTTGCCAAATTGTGAAGAAACACTCCCTTAGTTGACCACGTATCTGTAAGGAGACACATGGTTGCCAAAAGCCCACTTGAGTGGAATAATTTTCAGGGAAGGTTTCTAAAGGAAACGTAGCCCTACTAGAACATCGAGTGCCTGCTTAGTTTTCCTGAGCTATTTTGGTCCCTCCTAGAATTGCTTTTAGTGACTCGTGCCATCAGTTAGTAAAGAGCACAACATGATGAGACATACTGTTGTTGCGAATTTATTGTAACACCCAGTGCACTTTTTAGCAGAATCCAGTGTCCCTCAAGAGATCCTTACTTGTATGTACAGCTGTCTGCTGGGCATCTCCACTCAGACACAGTACCAGCAATGAGACTAAGCAAGATGACTGGGTTTAACATTACTGTGAAATCCTTTTCTGTCAGAGTTAGCAGAAACAAGTGGCTTACAAATTGTTAGCGCGATATCTTCTTACCTGATAAAATATTAGCAGGTACCCCAAAACAGAAAACAGAAAAAAGCCAAAGTGCAGGTCGGGTTGAAGAAAGCCAGGTTTTAGTTTTTTCCCTAATTCAACTATCCTTGATTCCCCTGACTTGGAGCCTGAGATAACATGGAGGTTAAGAACCACTGATGGAAGCTGACCCCTCCATTTGGGACCCGTCCATACCCTGCGAGGAAACAGCCACCCGACTCACTTGGTGTGGACATTGGTAGTAGGTAGAAAGATCCTCTTTTCAGTCCCCACCCTTAGTTCTTATATGGACTCTGTATGTATTTAGGATCTAAATTAATACAAAAGCAGACTAATCAGGGAAAAGCATACTTGCTTTATTAATTTACATATTCATAGAGACCTTTATAAATGAGTGAAGTCTGAGGAAATGACCCAAGTATGATGCTTTTAGACTTTTTAGACAAAGAACAATGAAGCTGTGAAGAAATGACGGGATGGCACAGACCAGGTGGGGCCTAGGAAGAGAGAAGCCAGAGTGCCTTTCCCGTTAGCCAGCCAGTGCACAGGCTATAAGCAACCGGCTGGTTTGGAGGACAGGCTGAACTGATAGCAACTGAGGTAACAAAAACAGTTAAATACTTGTATTGTTTGGTTGACTTTGCAGGACTAAGGCCGATAGTCTAAGCATCTATTAGGAGAAGGACAATATGCAATATGGCAAATATGGGGAATCTTCTTCTGTCTTGTTTTTGGAATCCAATATTGATCTGTTTTGTTTTGTTCCGTTCCAATTTATTGTTTTGTCTTATTCAACGTTCTGTTTTGATTGGTCTTATTCTGTTTTGTTTTATTTGATTTTACTATTCCATTTACTGAGGAAATGGACAACTATTGTGAAGATAGCAAGACATATTATGGCAGCCATTGTTGATGACATATTGTCCTGTTTTGAAGTTATATACCACTTTCACTGCTTTGTTTTGAGTTATAATCCCAGCTCTAGAGCTGGGCACTGGGCAGAGTGGAGAAGGAGGAGCATATAGAAACAGAGCCCAAGACTGACCTAATTTCTATGCAGTCTCCTGATTTATCTCAACAATCTACACAAATACTGTGTTGTATTTTCTAAAGCATCCACATTTATTTTAACATTGAAATACTTTACATTATTTAGCATTTAAATGATCAATATTTTACATCGTGCATCAATCCACTTACACTGACCCTGATCTTTCAATACACTGATGCTTCTGAGAGATGCGCAGTTCTTATGATGGCCACCAGTGCTCTCCATCTTACTAAGTCCAGCAATGACCCCCCGTACTCCATACCACTTGCCCTTATCCTTGGGGAGTATGTTCCAAAGTGCTCCTGGGATGCCTGAAACCATGATAGCACCAAAATCTCTGTGAGTTTATGTGTAGTTTTCCCTCATTCTCCTCAGGGTCCTCACCCTTCACTGGGCCCATACCAAAATCTATGGATGCTGTTGCCCCTTGTTATAAAATGTAGTTGCATTTGTGTATGTCCTAGGCATATCTTCCCGTACATTGTAAATCATTAGATTACTTATAATAATATGTAAATGGTTGTAAATTGTTATTATTACAGAATAATGACAAGGAAAAAGATTTGCATGCATTGTGCACAGACAGCGTTTTTCCTGATTTTTTTTCTTTTCCTATTTTTAGTGCAGAATACATAATAGAGATGCTAATTTTGGGGAGACAGTACACATTTGTAACATGTCTTGATGATTTTCAACCCCTTTACCCTCTTCTCCATATTTTCCCCCCTCCTACTGGCCCACTTCCTCATTTCTAAGAGTCTACCTTCTAATTTCTTCTTGTCTCTCCTTTGTTTTATTCATTCATTTATTTATATTTTAGGTGTCTCCTATAAGAGAAAACATGCAGCATTTAACTTTCTGAGTCTGGTTTATTTCACATAGCAGGTTGATCTTGAGTTCTATGCATTTTAATACAAATAGCACAATTTCCTTCTTCTGAAGCTGAAATATCACATTTTCTTTACCCACTCATTTGTTGACAGGCATCTAGGTTGTTTCCAGGCCTTAGCTACTATGAATAGCACTGCTATAAAAATGAGCATGCATGAAAAACTATAGCATGATGTCTTTCACTTTTTTTTTCAAATACAGACAGGAGAGGTATAGCTGGGTCAAATGGCATTTCCATTTTTAGTGTTTTGATCTACAGTAGATTCTTGAAACCATAGATCCAGGAAACCATGGATTAAACCATGGATGTGGAACCTCCAGACAGAGAAAACAGTACTGTCTTTTTTATACATATGTTCCTATGAAAAAGTTTAATTTATAAATGAGGCACTGGAAAAGATTAATGACAAATAAAAGAACAACTACAATAGTATGCTGTAATAAAAGTTACTTAAAACTTATGAATTGTTTATTTCTGGAGTTTTCCACTTAATATTTTCAGATTGTGATTGTCTGTAGGTAACAAAAACATGAGAAATGAAGCGATGGATAAGGGGTACTACTGCACCCCAGTGCCTCTCCCCCTGGAGCCTGTGACACAGTTGAACACATGCATTTTCCAGAACTTTCTCCTCTGGTCCCCTGAGCCTACCCTGCCTCAGCTGCTAACTGTTCCTTTTCCTCCTTAGCTCCTCTCTGAACCCTAATCTCTCCCCTTCTCTCGTATCCTTTGTTCCTTCTCCATCCTTTCCATTTTTCTAACTCTTCAGAGTTATTTTGCTCAGTTTTAGATTCAAATACTTTTGTATGGAAATGGCCCCACCTTACATGTCCAACTCTGACTTTCTTCTCCTGATTTCTGGACTCCTATATCTACTTAAATGGTAGTTGTAACAGGCCATCTAAACTTCTGTCCAAAACAGAACCCCAGTGTGCCTTTCATTCGTTGTGTGGATTCTCAATGAGTCCTTGTAGCCTGAATCTTCAGTGGTTTGGGGAAAAAATGTATGACTTCTTTGATAATTTTATACTCCTTTTTCATTTCTCCTTCTGAAAGTTCTCATACTCAGATGTTCAATGTTCTAGATAGAGTCTCTAATTGTCTTAGTCTTTTTGTTGTTCATCATTTTGTCTATTTGTCTCACTGTCTGTGAGAATTCCTCTAATTTCTTTCATTCCCTTTTTTATTTTCTGCAAGCTCTTATTTTCTTGTTCCTTTTATAGGAGAATTCTGTTCTTATTTCATGAATGCAGTACTACTTTGTCTTTCAGAAGATATGAGTTGTAGTTCTTTTGATGTTATGCATTATTTTTATTTGGTGGTGCCTTCAAGGGTCATTGAGAGTGGTTCAATTCTTCCCTATCATCTAGAGGTCTCTACTGTTTTACTTGGAGTTTTATTTTATTAGTGCATGTTAGCCATACATGCAGTTCACTGTTATCTTGGGGAGTGAGCACATGTGTATAATTCAACTTGCTTCTTTTTTCATCCCCTTCCCCTTTCTTCCCCCTCTCTCCCTTCTCTTCCAGTTCCCCTTTCCACATTTTCATTCTTGTTGATATCATTAATCCTAGCTCATGCTTATGATATATAATGTTTCCATTCATTAAGGTTACTAGCTTCCTGTACATGGTACATCTTTATTCTGCTTATTTCCCCTTCCCCTCCCCTGCCTGCCCCTTTCTTTCCTTTGGTGGCCCCTCTTCTGTTTTTGCCTATTATAATTTTTTGCTGCGGCCAGTGGATCATTGCATCTATTATTCTGGACTACTGTTCACCTGCAAGGTTTTTGGAAATTAATCAACAGTGGCTAACGGAGACCATATTGGCTGGTACAAGTATCTAAGCTCAAATGAACTCTCATGTGCAATGTGAGTATATTTCTGCATCTCTCCAGCTGAGTGAAAGGCAGGTATTGTGATTACTATTTCCAAGGGGACTAAAAAGTGGCTTGAACACTTACATTAAAGATAATTTGAAAGGTCAGTATGTTAGAACATGTATGGATAAGTGTAGTTCAAGAAGATAAAAAGCTTTTGAGGTTCATTTATTTTCTCTTAAATTAGTATATGTATTCTTCTTCTTCTTCTTCTTCTTATTATTATTATTATTGTTAGAATGCAGTATCCTAAGCCTTTTTTGGAAAATGATTTTTTCCTTCACTTGAAGCGTTTCCTTTTGAGGAGATAAATTGTCAGAAGTTGCATAATGGAAGTACCTAATTATATTGCTGAGCTCTGAACACATGTTAATATTGAACAAGAGACTTCCACAGTTGGTTTATTTTTAATTTTTGCAAATGACCTTGTGGGATTTGGTTTGACCTTAATGCTTCTTAATATTGCATTATTTCGTTTAAATTATACTTTTATGTTTAAACAAATGAATTCTATGATAAGGGATAGAAGATAAAATCATTATAATAATGCTTAGAAAATGTTATGGGTTTATGGATCATCCTTGCTGAGGACTGAGCCCAGGGCATCAGCTGGCTGCTGGGGAAGTGCTGTATGACTGAGCTACCTCCCTAGCTATGTATTACATTTTTAACCAGGGAAGTAGAAAGATTCATAGTTGTTGCTGTAAGAGAAACTGCTTCAGCTTCCTTTTGAAATATGGTCCCTTATTAATGCCTCAGATCGGCCCAGACTGGATTTTCCAATTGTCCTCACCTTTACCCCCAAAATTGAGCATCTCCACCCTAAGGATTGAGAATTGAGGTCAGCCTTTTGTACTTGGTTGGTGCCTCCCTGTCTGCAAGACCTGATTGGTTATGGTCAGTTAGGGCTGAGTTAAATTTTTCTAGGTGAAATTTATTTCTCCATTATGACGATTAAAACATTCCTGAAATTGTATCCTAAGCTGCATTTCAAGTTTAGGGGGGCAACATACAGCCTGCACGTCAAAGTTTACTTATACTTTTGCTAAATGGTTTAAAATCCAAAATTCTTCCTGAAAGAATTTTGTTGTGGCAGATGGAATATTAAAAAAAAAAAATCTTGAGGGAGGATCCAACCAGAAGGCAACTAGCCAGCCTTCCTGGTAAGTGGTGCAATGGGTTCCAGGAATGGAAAAGTCAGCATCTTCCGTGAGCCTACTGGCACACATGCTGAGAATCAACCCCCCTCGCTGCATAAGCAACCTGCTGGTTCAGAGGACCAGCTAAGTTGATAGTAGCTAAGGTACATAAAGCAACTAAATGCTTGCATTGTTTGGTCGATCTTGCAGGACTGGGACCAGCAGTCTGAGCATCTCTTGGGAGGATGACAGTATGCAGTGTAGCAAATATGGGGGATTTCCTTCTATCTTGTCTTTGAGGCCCAATATTATTCTCACTGTTTTGCTTTATTCTGATTAACTGTTTTGCTTTATTCAATATTCTGTTTTGATTGGTTTTATTCTGTTTTGTTTTTGATTTGATTTTGCTATACCTGATGGAATGGATAACTATTGTGAAGATAACAAGATATGCTATAGTAGCTATTGTTTTCCTAGTATCCTGCTTTGAAGTTCTGATTGACTTTGTTCTGTTTGGTTTTGTTGGATTTTACTATCTTTAAAATAAAAATTTAAAAAATCTTATGAAGGTGGTGAAGTCACCTTTTTACTTAGATGACTTGTATGCATACTTAATAGACTTTTCATATTCATATTTTTATGTAAACTTTTGTTGTTGTTGTGATTCTGGAGCTTGAACCCAGGCCTTTGCACATATTAGGCCTTTGCACTGTGCCACTGAGCTGCATCTTCAGCCTATTTAAACTTCTGACTTCTTTTCTCCCAGATTTGTACCAGTTATAACATCACTAAGCATCTACGAGGGCCCAGGAACTATGCTGAATACCGGATGCATCACTTCATTTAGTGTTTAGAATACCTGTGTGGCAGAAAACATTTATCCTCATTTCATGGACATAGGCTGAGATTTAGAGAAAGAGTGATTGAGCCCACATGAATAAATTAGAAAATAGAAGTGCATGCTTATAATCCCAGCATTTGGGAAGCTGAGGCAGGGATCACTGGGAGTTCAAGGCCAGCCTGAACTATGTAGTAAGACCCTATCTCAAAAACAAAACAAAACAGAAGAAGAAAAAAGAAAAATTAAAAGAAAGAAAATGGACATGGTCACACTTGAACCCAGGTGTGTCTGAGTTTAAAGTCCGTGACCTTTTCTCAGCATCATGTTGCCTATGACTTTGAGGTAGTCATTAGCACCAAGCAAATGCTTCACTCCAGATAGATTAGTCTATTTTCTATTGCTCTAACAAAATACCTGAGGCTGGGTATCTAAAGAGAAGAGATTTATTTAGCGCGTACTTTCAGAGGCCAAAGTTCCAAAGAGCACAGTGCTGTGTCAGTGGGCATCATGGTGCGGGGAGTGTGGGAATGTGTGAAAGAAGAAGGAGGTCGTATGGTGAGACTGAAGGCCAGAGAGCAGGGAGGGGCCAGCCTTGCTCCTCTGTAGTAACTAGGTTCTTTTGAGAACTAGATTAATTCCTTTGGAGGCCAATGTCCCAAGTGATCTAATTATTTCCCACCAGGACCCACTTCTTAAAGGTTCCATTGCTTCTCACTGTGATCCTCTGGGGACTGAGCTTTCAGTGCAGGGACTTTTGGAGGACATACTAAAACTATTGCCAAACAACAGCAGTAGATTGAATCAACTGAAAAATACTTCATTGAATGAGAGTCCTTGTAAATGGTAAACTCAATTCTAGAACATGAAAGCACAATTTTCCAAAGATAAAAATATACCTTTATTTGTAGAAAGTCGTGAGAAAAGGTTATTGGAATAATTGCTCAACAGCATAGTCACACTCTAAAAAGTAATCTCATATTGGTTGAAGTTTTAAGATCAAATTATTCTAATTTTGATATTTGGTTAAAATTTGGTACCTTTTAAATATGTAGAGCCGGACTTAACACCATGTGACTTTGTCTCTACCACAGATATGTAGAATATCTCCAAATACATTAAAATGAAAAAACTAACTTTTTCTTATTAATTGCAAAGTACTATTTATAAACAAAATCCATGTACATGAAATATTAATTTTATTGCAGAAATTTGAAGGTTATAATTACAGCATTTAAGTTTGACTCTGTATTGGACAAATAAGCTCTATGCTTTTCCAATTAATTTAAAGTCACATTTATTTGCCTCTTTATTTTGATGATGGTTTGATTTTTCTTTAAAAGTAAAACCATTAAGCTTGTGCAATGGTAGTATGGGTGTTATCTAAGGGGTCTTGTATGATTGTGCTTTAGCCAGGGTAAACAACTTAAATTATAAAAACTAAAGATTAAAGTATAAATTCATGCTGTCCACTTCTACAAGAATGTATGTCCTTTATGACTGATTAACATTATGCTACTGATTCATAGAGAGTTTAAATTAATTGTCTGGGCTAGAACACCAGAAATATTAGTGTCCATTTTCATCTAAGATCTTTATTCTCTAATGTTCTTAATCCTGTGTACTGCAATGTTAATATCCAAGAGAAAAGCCATTATCATGTGTATACTGCTCATCATGATCAGTGTGGTACAGTTTTTTAAAAAAATAAAGTATCATGCCCTTCAAAAACAAAACATACTTTTTTTTTGCAAACAGAATGAACATGTCAAGATTTCAAGCATCTCACTAATTCATGAGCAAGATAATATGATAATAGAGCTTGGGGAGCACTCGAAAATATTTACAGATAATTTAATAATAAATATTAGAATAAATTTCTACATTAGAAACAAAACTGATTAATGTCTAATAGTAAAATAGGTCACAAATTTTGAGATATAGCTCATATGCATCCTTACTGGAAATACACAAGTCAACATAACTTCACAAAATCTGGGTCCCTAGTTAATAGTAAATAAAAACTAGGTGTGGTAGCGCACGCCTTTAATCCCAGCACTCTGGAGGCTGAGGTAGGAGGAGTGTTGTGAGTTCGAGGCTGGCTTGGGCTACAACGCGAGTGCAAGGCCAGCCTGAGCTACATAGTGCAACCCTACCTCAAAAAACTAGGGCCAGGAGTTTGGCTCAGTGGGTTAAGCACCTGTCTAGAAGGCGCAAAGTTGTGAGTTCAATCTCTGGTGCCGCCAAAATAAATAAATAAATAAATAAAGAGTAAAAAATGGCAATTTTTCCTAAAAAATGAAATAATCCTTGGGAAATGATTAAGCAGTAGCCTTGGTTCATGTTTTATGTCATTGTTCTTAAGAAGCACAAGCAGGTGACTTTTATCCTAACCTGAAATATCTGTGATGCCCTTATTTTAGGGTGATGTACAGTATAATATGTAGTTAGATGAAGGGTGTGGAGAGTAAAGATCTGCTCCAATTTGAATCCTGGTTCTAGCCTTTAGTAGCTGTGTGACCTTGGACACATTAAATAACCCCTCTTGCTCAATTTTCTCTTCTGCAAAATGAAATTAGTAGTAATAATGCTTATAGTTTGTTGTCAGGATTAAGTGAGTTGTGTCTGAAGTGCTTAAAACAACATGTGGTACATGGTGAGAGAACTGTGTATGGTTATCATTTAGAAACTGTTAAAATGTGGAGTTTTTAGGACACCCAGGGTAGAAGGTCAGGGTGCTACACTTTAAACCACCCACCCAGTGGACATGGACTTACTACATCAGGCAAAACTACTCCAGAAAGCAGGAAAGGGAAGAAGCCAGCACACAGGAAGGGGAATCGCAAAGCCATAGACGTACTGATAAACTGGGAAAGGCACAGACAGGTGAAATGGACAGAGGCCTGTGTGGCCCAGGCATATAGGACTCGTCAGGAAAGGGATTTTAGGATACATTCCAAGATGGCAGAGTGCTAGGCAGCAGAGAAAGTGCCTCTCAGAGAGTCGCCATTCAGATGCTGGAATATAGCAACATAAGGCAGACAAGGAGGAGGAAAGTGGGTGCCCTGAACCCAAGAAGAGTCTGAAGCACGAATTGAAGCTCATGAAGAGAATGAAGAGAGAAACTTCAACAAAGAAGGGGGGAGCTGGAGGCACCTTCTCTGTGAGGTGGGACTCACTGTGTGAGAGGAGCAGTTTGAACCTGCAGATGCACAGTCATGGTGACAGTGGCAGCAGGCAGCCCCAGAAGCCTCTGTGGAGAGACATGGCAGTGGAGGGGTGCAGCAGACATGGAGGGGAGCAGCAGACAGGAAGGACCACACTGACCGGCAGTGAGCGCAAGGGTCTTAGTCTTGTTGCAGAAGAGTGATTGGCCTGGAGCCACGTTGGAGATGGGCAGCCTGAGATCGAAACACAGAAGTGCGGCTGGCTCCATCTAGTGGCTACCAGCAGGGCTCAGACCTGGGAAGGCTGTGAGCCGAATGCAACTGACCGGTCTCCACCAGAAAGTGCAGGCTTACTGAGATGACACACTACCCCACCAAAAAGCTACTGCTGGCTTGCTGGGATACAGCAACATGGATTGGGACTCTGTCTCTGCAGGTTGTCTGCCAGTGAAAACATAGACAAACCTGGAAGTGGTTTTTATAATTTTCATTTTAGTTTTAATTTTTTTAAATTTTCTGTCTTCTCCCTCCGCTGTCTCACATTTGTTTTTTATTTTTAGTTTTTTTCTTTTTCTTATTTGTTCTCTTTCATTGTTTGATCTTGTTTTTATGTAAATGTGGACATGGTTTCTAGTCTCTCTGTGGTTCTGTTCTGTTCTTTCTATCTCTCCCTTTGCTCTTTCCCTCCAGTCTTCCACACCAGTTTCCCAAAGTTAGTGTGATCCCCCTTGGTCTTCCAACCTTACTTCTAATCTCTTTCTCTTCTTCAAATTCTCTATTTTCTCCTTAACCTATTTTAAATTTTGATCCCCCTATGGCAAAATTGACATATCAATTGACATATCACTGTATACTGCATATAATTTTCAGGTTTGTTTTTTTATATAACCACAAATGTAGTTCCTATAGTTAAAAGTGGCAAATTAAGGGTTAGCTCAGTTTGTTTTTTTTAGGCTGTGTTTGATGCTATTGGTACCACCATAGCCAAAATTGCCAAAATTGTTCTACACAGCTCTTCATTCTGGGACTGAGATTGACTAAGGGTCACAGAAAATACTGTGCCAAAGAACCAGGGACTGGGCCAAACAAAAACTTTTCATCTCCAACAAACTGCAGAGGTAAGATCTTCCAACAGACTCAAAATCCCAAAACCAGTTACACCTGGAAGATACCTCAAAGAAGTAGTCATCACCTAAGAGTCCTAAATACTAGCAATAAAGCAGCCCACCATAGGCAATTTACAAGCATCACCCCAGGAGTTAAATGAAAAAAAGAAAAGAAATAAAGAAAACAAAAGGAGAAGATGCTTAAATAAAATGCAACCCCAGACATTCAGTCCACCAAAGGGAAATCCAGGGTGCAGTGAGCTGAAAGCCTCCCAGCAGGCCTCTCTGAAGTGGTAACGACAAAGCAATTGAATGAGGCTCTGGAAAAAATGAAATCAGAAATAATCTCTCAAATAAATACAGAGATGGTGTCCAAAATAAGTACCATGCTTAGTGACACTAGAGCAGATATAGACAAAAAAATAGTTGAGCTTAAGAAAATTATGGAGGCTCAGCATAGGAAAAAAAATGGAATCCATAAAGCAAATTCAAGCAGATATCCAGGAGAATAAAAATCTCATTGGAAATATTTAGAGTAGGCCAATGTGAGGACAGGATCTCATATATCGAAGACAGGTTTATAGTTAGTGACTAGGAAAAGAAAGATTTCTGAAAAATAGGAAGGGACCATGAGAAATCAATCCAGTAGCTGCTAGATGAGACAAAGAAGAATAACTTAAGATTGCTTGGAGTAAATGAAAAAGCAGGAGATACCACAAATGATGTTAAGAAAATGTTCACAGGCATCATGGCCAAAAACTTTCCTGATAGAGAAAAAGAACTTGACATACAAATAAATGAGGCATATAGAACTCCAATTAGCCATGACCAAAACACCATCTACAGTCACACATATAATAGTCAAGATTTCAGAAATTCAAGACAAGAATAGAATCTTAATTACCTATAAAGGAAAGCCCATCGGAATCACAGTTGACTTCTCAGCACAAACTCTCAAGTCCAAGAGAGCATGGAGGGAAGTATTCCAAACTCTAAAGGAAAACAAATTTCAACCCAGATTGATGTATCCAACAAAACTATCTTTCAAAACTTCTGGGGAAATAAGAATTTCCATGACAAAGAACAGCTGAGGAAATTTATAACCACCACCAGCACTCCAAAATGTTCTGAAGGACATTCTAGAGAGAGAGAACAAGGACTACAGTTCCATGAACCCCAACAGAAGGAATCCACCAGGCAAGGAAATAATTAAACAGAAGGAAGGGAAAAAAAGAGGGAGAGCCAACAACAGGAAAATAACCAGTGCATATAAACAACTTAATGGTGAACCTGAAACTTCTAGAAAGAGAAGAACAGGCTAAGCTAAAAACTCATATGATGCAGGAAATTATAAAGATCAGAGCAGAAATCAATGCATTGGAGACTAAAACAACAATACAAAGAATAAATGAATCAAAGAGTTGGTTCTTTGAAAGATTAAATAAAATTGACAAACCTTTATCAACCTTATCAAAAAAAGTAAAGACTGAAATCCATGCAATTAGGAATGAAAAGGGTGAAATCACAACAGACCCTGCAGAAATTCAGAAGATCATCTATACCTACTTTGAAAACTTGTATTCCAAAAAGATGGAAAATACAGAAGAAATGGGCATATTTCTAGATACATATGAATTACCAAAGCTAAATCAAGAAGATATAAAAATTCTAAATAAACCAATATCAATCAATGAAATTGAAGATATAATTAAAAACCTGCCAACAAAGAAAAACCCAGGTCCTGATGGATTCACTGATGAATTCTACAAGAAATTTAGAGAAGACCTAACACCACTACTTCTCAAACTCTTTAATGAAATTGAGACAAAGGCAATACTTCCAAACTCATTCCTGGGAAACAAGCATTGTCCTGATACCAAAATCAAAGAAGGACCCAACTAAGGAGGAGAATTACAGGCCAATTTCCCTAATGAACATAGATGCAAAGATCCTCAGTCAGATACTGGCAAACAGACTGCAGCAAATCATCAAGAAGATTATACACCATGACCAACTGGGATTCATCCCAGGGATGCAGGGATGGTTCAACATATGTAAATCAATAAATGTATTACACCATATTAACAGAGCCAAGTCAAAAATCATATGATCATCTCAATAGATGCAGAAAAAGCTTTTGACAAAGTCCAGCACCCATTCATGATAAAAACCCTACAGAAAATTGGAATAGATGGTCTTTATCTCAATCTGATAAAAGCCATCTATGACAAACCTACAACCAACATCATACTAAATGGACAAAAACTGAAAGCTTTTTCCTCTAAAATCAGGAACATGACAAGGACATCCACTGTCTCCATTCTTATTCAACATATTACTGGAAGCTTTAGCCAGAGCAATTATACAAGAGAAAGAAATAAAAGGAATAAAGATAGTGTTGTAGTCAGGGGTTTCAAGGAGAACAATTACATACAGGACACATAATTTATAGTATTATTTATAATGGTCATCCAAGGAGTCAAATGCAAAGAAAGCATGGAAAATCTTTCCACAACATTAAAGACTTAAAAAATCTAAATGAGGGCCCGAATCCCATGGCAATAACCTGCATGAGTTCAGCTGAAACCCTAGAACCCACAACAATGAGTCTTGCAAGTCTGATTCATGGATTTGCACTGCAAAGACCCAAAGATCAGCAGTGGAAGCTAGAAAGTCTATGCCACCCATGTGAAGGATCTGTGCCAGTAGGTTAAGGGTTCTGAAGTGGAGCCAAAAGCGATGCTCAAAATAAGGACCAGGGCTTCCCCTGAAAATTACCACAGCCATCCTCAGCAGTAATGAGGTCCCAAGTTCCTCCGATGATGAGAACAGCTGAGTTCATAGCAGGAAGCAAGTGTGACAAACTTCTCCTGGAGATTGAACAGCACATATCTTCCCCTCTGGATCCAGGAAGTGATGCTCAAAATAAGGACCAGAGCTCCCCCAAAGTGAATTGCAGCCATTCTCAGCAACAAGGTCCTGAGCTCCTCAGATGATACAAGCCATGTTCATATCAGGGGAGCCAGCACGACAAGCTCTTCCAGGAGAATCAATGGCTCCAAACAACACTTAGGAGAACCCGCAACACTACTCTTCCTCTCCAGGTCTCCTTGTTATGCTGGCAACAGTCCTCAGGTGGGCCATCCATGCTCAGCACCACACTGATTCAGTTCGGCTAGTGTTTAAGTTGACCACCAGTTACCAATCCACTACAGATAGGAAAGGAAGAAGTTAAACTATCATTATTTGCAGATAACATGATACTCTATATAGAAGACCCCAAAAACTCCATTAAAAAACTTTTAGGTTTAATCAGCAAATTCAGTAGTGTAGCTGGATACAAAGTCAACACTCGAAAATCAATAGCCTTCCTGGGCTGGAGATTTAGCTCAATGGTGTTAGTGCCTGCGTGGCAAGAGTGAGATCATGAGTTCAATCCCCAGTTTAAAAAAAAAAATCAATAGCCTTCCTGTACACTAACAACAAACTCACTGAGAAAGAAATCAGAAAAACAACACCTTTCATAAAAGCAGACCCAGAAAAGAAATACCTAGGAATCAATTTAACAAAGGATGTAAAAGACCTCTACACTGAAAACTACAGTACTCTGAAAAACAATATTGAAGGAGATATTAGAAAATGGAGAGATATCCCATGATGTTGTGTAGGTTCTTCCAATGTTGTGTAGGTTCACCAATGTAGTGAAAATGGCCATATTTCCAAAACTGTTACATGGATTCAATGCAATTCCAATAATTCATCTCACAGAATTAGAGAAAACAATCCTAAAATTCATCTGGAACTGGAATACACCTAAAATAGTAAAGGCAAACCTGGGCAACAAAGGCAAGACAGGGTATCACAATTCCTGACTTGAAATTATACTATAAAACTACTGTGATAAAAACAGCATGGTACTGGAAAAAAAAGACCTGAAGATCAATGGAACAGATTAGAAGATGCAGAAACAACTACAGACACACTAAGCCACCTTATCTTGTGCAAAGGTGCTAAACACATTCATTGGAAGAAAGACAGCCTCTTTAATAAATAGTTACTGGAAAGACAGGCTCTGCACACACCAAAGATTAAAGTTGAATCCATATCTTTCACCATGCACTAAACTAAATTTGGAATGGATCAAAAGTCTAAGTATTAAAACAATAAATCTGCTGAAAGATAGAGTAGGTAAAACTCTTGAAGACATTGGTGTAGGCAAAGACTTTATGAACAAAACCCAGATTGCACAGGAATTGTCACAAAGAATCAGCAGCTGAGATCTCATCTTATTAAAAAGCTTTTGCACAACCAGAGAAACCACCAACAGAGTGAAGAGACAACCCATAGTATGGGAGAAAATGTTTGCCAGCTGTTTCTCAGAAAAAAGATTACTATCAAGAGCATATAAAGAACTCAAGAAAATCAGTCTTCCCAAATTTAAAGACCCAATCCAAAAATGGGCTGCTGAGATAAACAGACACTTCTCAGATGAAGAAATACAAAAAACAAATAAATATATTAATAAATATTCGACATCATTGGTCATTTGAGTGATATAAATTAAAACAACACCAAGGTTCCACCTCACTCTGGAAAGAATGGTTATTATAAAAAAAAAATCAACCAACAAGAAATGCTGATGGGGCTGTGGGGAAAAAGTAACACTTTTACACTGTTGGTGGGAGTGTAGACTGGTACAACCAATATGGAAATCACTGTGAGATTCCTCAAAAAACTAGGATTGGAGGTTCCATTTGACCCAGTTATTCCCCTTCTGGGTATCTTCCCAAAAGGATTAAAAACATCATAACACAGTGAAATGTGTGCACCCATGTTTATAGATGCACGATTTGTAATAGCTAGATCTCAGAAACCACCTAAATGCCCATCAACTGAGGAATGGATAAAAAAAGTTGTATTTTTATACAATGGAGTACTACTGAGCCATAAAGAAGGATATATTTGAGACCTTTATAGGTAAATGGGTGCAACTTGGGACCATACCTGTAAGTGAAATAAATCAGACATGGATGTGTAAACATTGTATGGTCTCAACAGTGTGAGAAGCTGAAAGAAACTATATATATAAAAGATAGTTAAGATAGTTATACTACTGATTTCTCTGAGATCATTTAAGAGAAAGGTTGGTGCTAGTATTGTTTGGATGATTAAATGCAGATGTCTTGTACTCTGAGTAACTGATTCGAAGACAATAATATGAAATGTATATGCCATTGTTACCCCCTAATTGTCACTTTTTTTATAATTTTTATTTTAAAGAGAATAAAACCAAGCAAAATAAAACAGAATAAAGTCAATCAAAACGAAACAGTGTAAGTGACACAAGACTTCAAAACAAGATACTAGTAAATCAACAGTGCTTACCATAATACCTATTGTTGTGTTCAAAATATCTGTCCATACCTTCAGAATAGTAAAAATCAAGCAAAACAGAACAGAACAGAACCAATAAAAACAAAACAATGAATGCAATAAAGGTCTTCAAAACAAGATAATAGTAAATCCAAAATGGCTACCATAGTATATCTTGTTGTCTTTGAAATAGCTGCCCATGCCATTAGATACAATAAAATTAAACAAGACAAAACAGAATAAAACCCAACCAAACAAAACAGTGAAAATGATACAGGACTTCAAAACAAGATAATAGGGAATTAACAATGGCTACCACTTTCAGAAGGAGATCCCCCATATATGCTATATTACGTATTGTTATCCTCTGAATAGATGATCAGATGACCAGCTTTAGGCCTGCAAAGTCAGTGAAACACTAAACATTACAGGCATTAAGCTGTATTTTTACCTCAATAGCTATCATCACAGCCTGTGTTTCTCCAGATCAGCCTATCACTTACGGGTGTGTTGGGGAGAGACCTTGGCTCTTCTTGTCTCCCAGTCTGTGCACCAGAACAGAATGGTGTCTTGTTCTCTCCACAATGTCCTGTGCATGGCGTCAACTCACAGGGAGGGCATGGCTTCTTGTGGCTTCTTGTTTGCCTACTCTACAGTCCATGAATGGCACTGACTCACGGGAAAGGGCTGGCATCTGGCTCTTGCCCCAGCAGCCCATGCATGACTGGCACTGACTCTGGGAGGGCTTGGCTTCTCACTGGATTCTTGTTCTCCTCTCCTGCCCAATTATCATGTTTTAAAATTTTATTTTTTTCTCTTTAAAATAAAAAAGAGGAATTTTAGAGGGAACTTGGAATTCAGGAAATGCTCAGTGATTTCATCAGCAAGAGGGAACACTTGTTTCCCTTCCATCTCAGTAATACCACATCAATGACACCTACAGGAAACCATGGATATTTTCTCAGAACAGGGAACTTGGGATCACACTCTCTAAACACCTGATAATCATTTGGAAACATACCAAGCACACTTCTCAGATGGTCAGAGTGGAAGAGAACAAAACTTGCTGTGGATAAGTGAGAACTGTCCACATTGAAAATTAGGTCCTGGAATTAAAAGAAGAAAGGTGGAATCAATGTAGTATCACTGACTTACTGACATAGAACATGTAAAAGGGCATTTTACACACACACACACACACACACACACATGCACACACCTGGTAGAAGGACATGAAACAGACATCCAGAGAAAAAAAAACCAGCTTAGGAGAGTAAAGCAAGGAAATTTATCTAATTCCTGGATTATCCAATGGCAGACAGTAATAATGTAAGTGCAATAATCTTTGTGGATAATTTGGCCATGCAAGAGTTTATGAAATTTGCTTCACCGATTTCATAGTCATGGTCACTTGGACTTCATTAAAAGGGAAAGAGCTCCTGATCCTATGAAAGAACACTTGGTTGCAGGTGGGGATGGGTAAATAGAAATCTTGGGTGTGGATAGAATAAAAGAGTAAAAGGAGTGATAGACAGTGCTGATCTCATGATTGTCACAAGAAGTGGTGCTTATGAATACAAATTATTTGAGTAAGTACAGTGCACTGAAACACATGGAGGAGGAGACAACTTTATGGGAATATAAAGATTATAAAGACAGTGATGTGGAAACTAACCATTCTTAAATTTTAATATTGGTAATACTTACAAAAAATACATATCTGAGTAATTCTCGTAATAGGTTTATGACCCACTAGTACTTTTTTCCTTGGCCTCTATGTTTGAAAAGAAAATTGTTTTTCCTTTCCCCAGCGTTACGCATTAAACATTATTTCTGGTGGAGTTCATATCTTTGGTTGATCAGTTACTGGTATCTTTACTACTGATGCAGAGTAATGTTTCACTAAGGATACATCAGCTAAGGCACTGACCAGTACATGCTGGGGCCATTTTATAAGCGTTATGGATTCCATAAAAGGATATATACTGATTAGGAAGTCAACCAGTGTTGGGGACCAGAAATTCACAATGGCTAATTTTGCATACTTCCGTAAGGGATAAAATGGAGACTTGGGTTTATTGGTACCACCCATTTGAGATTTCCTGTTGACTCTTCTTAGCATAAAACCATCTACGCCCTCTTGAGTTATCCCAGGGTTATACTCCAGGAAGAGATTCTTGTTAGCATAAAATCATCTACGCCCTCTTGAGGCATCCCAGGACAAAATTCTTCTTAGCATAAAATCATCTAAGCCCTCTTGAGGCATCCTAGGACTATACTTGCCCACTGAGTCGTAAACCTCTGAGTCTTCCCTCAAATTGAAATCTTTTGCTAGCCCCACCTATCACTGTATGCACCCAACAAATTGTGGCTGTTTTGGAGTGTTGACAGAGGATCCACCTGGAGACATCAATTTCCCAGCCACTCATGTGTTACTAAACTTGTCTCTGTTTTTAATTTTCTCACTGTACGCTTAACACAGACAATTGGGAGTCTTCACTGGGTCACCAATAAATCAGACCACCTGAAGGCCAGGTAAAGGGGGGGCAATCTAGAATTACATCAGTATACTCCAGGGAAAGCCTTTTGCAATGCTTCTTTGGAACATGTAAATGTTGTGGAAATCATAATAAAAAATGTCATTTGTTGGAGGTAGGTAGACCCTCTAAGTCATTGTCTCAAAAATGATACATTATTCATTCATTTACTTTTTCCTTTAATAAATACTTCCTGAGGATTTTGTATGTGCCTGACACTGTTAAGAACCTAACTAGGAGCTGGGCATGGTGGCGCATACCTTTAATCCCAGCACTCAGGAGGCTGAGGTAGGAGGAGTGTTGTGAGTTCGAGGCCGGCTTGGGCTACAACGGGAGTGCAAGGCCGGCCTGAGCTACATAGTGCGACCCTGCCTCAAAATACTAGGGCCAGTAGTTTGGCTCAGCAGCTTAAGTACCTGTCTGGCAGGTGCAAGGTTGTGAGTTCGATCCCTGGTGCAAAAAAAAAAAAAAAAACCTAACTAGGAATACTGATGAATAAAATAGATAATTTCTTATGCTTACACAGTTTAAGTCAAGTACAGGATAGAATAAATAACAAAGTTAAAAAAGGACCACATGGATAATTTCATAATGTTAAGTGCTAAGAAAAAAAAAAAAACACATACAATGATAGTTCCATAACTGGGGTTGGGCACAAAAGAATATCTCTCTAAGGAAACTTAATATGAGTCCAAAATGATGAATAAAGAAACCTATCATAAGTAAAAAGAGTCAAAGAATGGCTAAGATGATTGAAAAGGAGTGAAAATTCAGAGGGAGTGAGACATGAGATAGGACCAAATGAAGCAGAACTTTGTAGGCCATCATGGTGAACTTGGATGCTATTAGCAGTAAAATGGTAAAGTTTTAAGTAGGGTATAATATACTATGAAAGGATTTTTTATGTTGTTGTGGAAAATAAATGTGTAGAGTTTGGTAAGAATAGAAGTGGGGAGACTCACATGCAGTGTTTACGTGAGAGGTCATGAGCGCTTGGGTAAGGGTAGAACACACTTTTCCATCAGCTAGCTGTTCCATGTTTTCTAGGTAGAGTCAATATGGGGTGGGAGAACCACGTTGTTGGCTGATGTATATTGACAACGTAGGGAGCTGACAAAATAGCAAGCCAATGAGTAAAAAGAGTGCAGAAGAAAAAGGAATTTTTAGTAGGGTATTAAAAGGCAATAAAAGTATTTACTGGACTCTGTGTATGTGTGTGTGTGTGTGTGTGTGTGTGTGTGTGTGTGTGTGTGGGCGCGCGCACGCACGTGCATGAGTACATGCTGGGGACTAAACCCAGGGTCTCAAAAGCTAGGGAGTCGGAATTAGAGGCACACTTGAATGACAAGTTAGTAGTGTTGGGGCCTTTGAGAGTCCTTACCCCTTGAAAAGTATTTGTCTTTCTTGCCTGGGTTCTACTTTATCTTATAAACACTAAGTCAAGAATACTCATTTTATTACCAGTAGAGGTCAAGATAAAAATATATGGGTCTGCCAGCTAAACTTCAGGATTAGGAGACATCCTTATCCTGCACCCAGAGCCAAGGGTGTGCTCCCCGTGGGCAGGCTTGTGGCCACGAGAATGACAGTGGAATGTGTGGGAGCAGTTAATCTCTACAAATTTACCAGGCAGATAATCACTCTATCAGTTCAGATACAGAAGCAGTGTGAGTTAAGTGTAGAGAAAGGCCCAGACTACCCTCAGAGCTACTTCTCCAGGAAGGGTGCACTGGGAAGAGAAATACACAGGACCTGAAGGGAGAGAGGTCGATTTCACAGGTAGAGAGGCAGAGCCCATGTGAATGCTCCAGCTACAAACAATATTGTAAGGGGAGTCAACTTCTTTGAAAAAGTAAGAGTTTAATCTCTACTGGGTAGGTTGGAAGTTTTGGCATATGTGGAACCTTCAGTAAACATTAATCATTGATCTTTCTTTGCTTCCGCTGACTTAGGGGAACTGATGCCTCCTATTTTGCAGAAAAACAGTCAATGCAGTTTCTGAAATCCCCCAAGACCTGTTCCACAGCTACAAGCATTGGTTATTCCCAGAATCTAATGCATCTAGGAGACTTTTAGAAGCCTTGTTGGCCTAAGGAAACTCAATCCAACTCGATGAACTTCCTTTGAGTCAGTCTACTTTCTACTTTTGCCTTAGAAGACTGCAAAGTCTAGAAGACTTGTGAAGAAACAATCACAAGGAGACTTCCTTATCTGAGAATTCATTGTCTGTATTTTGAGAGTTGAAAGACTGTGTAGGACAGCAAAATCCTGTCTTAGAGTTTGTCTCATACAAATTTAAAAAGTGAAGATTTACAGATAAGTAGAAGAGAGGCAAATAGTACAGGTGCCCCCCAAACTTTAAAATAATGTGACATGGAGGTAGGCCGGGAGGAATCAGCAACAATTCGGGTTTTTAAAGGTTTCATTGTCCTGTCCCACTGGGTCAGGATGGCGTTTCTGGCTCCATTCCATTTTCCAGGGCCCACTAGGCGGTACTGGTAAGGGGTACACGGTCCAAAGAAAACTTCCCAGGCCAGTCTGGGGTCCTTGAGGAACAGAATTGGGATGTTGGGCTTTGCGCCTATGCATGCGGCCAGCTCGTCCATGTAGCAGATGTAGTCGAGTTTGTCTTGACTGGTGTCTTTAATCACACCCCTGTGAGGAAAGAAAATGGATGACGGCCATGAATCACTCCCTGCCCTGCATTTCTCAAGTTATAAGACCCACCCTTCCCCACCATTTTATTACTTCATTTACACAATCAAGCTATGTTTAGAAATGCGTTTTTTTGTTAGAAAAAAGAAAAGGAATCATGTACAGAAGGTATAGGTGAAAGTAAATTGTGAAAGGAGGTGGTTGGAAGAGAAGTTTTCAGTTCTCCAATGTGATATGCAGATTAAATCTGATCAGCGCAAATGCAGTAGCTGTTGATGAATGGAAAGGATCAGAAAGCACCACACACGCAAACACCTGCATTTTGAAACTTATGTTAACTGTGAGTCAAGTGATCCATACTTGGTAGGACTAAACTTGACGCAAATATGAGCATAATTTGTATGAAACCTTTATTCCTAACTATGTATCTCTTAGTAAATTTTCTTAGTGTCTTAAAGTCATTCAATAAGTAAATGAACAAACAGACAAACAAAAGATTTCAGGCCATTTTAGGTGCTGGGTTCTAACAGTGAACAGAACACAGTCATCCTTGCTGTCAGAGTTTATACTCTAATGGGGGAAGGCAACAGACTATGAAAAACCCAAATAGATATATATCACGCGATCAATCAGGACTTGTGCGAGATATAAAGGAGGTTTATTGGGGCTGGGTGGGTTCCCCTTTTCTATAATGTGGTCAAGAAAAGCTTCTCATAGGGGTAACATTTGAATAGTTTGAGCATGCAGATGCCTGGGGAACATCCCCAGGCTAAGTGCAGAGGCTCTAAGGGGTGATGCTTGGGCTGTACGAGGAGGACCGGGGAGGCTGAAGTGCCTAAGGCAGTGTGGATGAGTGGGGAGCAGTAGGCAATGAGGGTGACGAGGGCGCACAGAGAGCTTGGTGCCCAGGGGAGCTATGGAGGCTGAAGGGACGCTTCTGAGAGAGAACATGATACAGGGAGCAATGTGGTATAGCTTGCCTTTGTTGTTGTGCTGAGACTGTAGAAAGGGCGAAGTGGAAACTGGGAGACTCATAAGAAGCGGCAGAAAGTGTCCTGATTGCCTGGTCTCAGGTGGCAGCAGTGGGGGTCCTGAGAAGTGTTTGAATTCTGGGTTTATTTGGAAGATAGGAGCTGACAGTATTTGCTGATGTGGGAGAACAAGTGGAAAAAAAAGGAATGAGTAGTTATTAACTGCAACAGGGAGAAAAAAATCTCAGACTGGTTGGTCTGAAAGGGTGTTAGAGTTTGGTTTTTGGCTAAGCATGTGCTTGTAGTCACAGCTAATCAGGTGACTCAAGCAGGAGGATCACTGAGCCCAGTTCAAAGCCAGCCTTGGCAACACAGTGAGATTCCATACTCGCCAAGAAAAAGAAAAGAAAAGAAAAGAAAACAAAAGAAAAGAAAACAAAAGAAAAGAAAGAGGTCGTTTTCAGCATGCTAAATTTGAGATGCTCATTAGAGATCTAAGTGGAGATATCTAGAGAGAGTTGGAGTAGAAACCTGGCTTTTGAAGATTTGGGTTATAGACACAGTTTGAGAGCCACAAGTATATGATGGTATTGGAGCCACAGGCCTGGATGAAGCCATGTAGGTGTGCATGTAAACGGACCTGAGATCAAACTGGG
>RJWM01021406.1:0-35423 GCA_004363535.1 Dasyprocta punctata
TACAAATTCTGAAGCAGCCAAGTCCAGAGGAATGACACTTTCCAACAATTAAAGTGATTTTTAGTCAAGCATTCAGCCAGCGTTTGCAGGCTGTGTTCTGCGTGCTGCCTCCTCAGGGGCAGGAGAAATCCAGGTCTGGGAGGAAGCTTTCTGCTGAATAAACAGTGCAGTGGAGGGACCACACTTCGAGAGCGCAAGCGTTCTTCTTCCCTTAGGCTTGCAATATCCTGCTTGGTGTCTACGCGGGAGAAACGGCGCATGGCTGTGCCTTTGATTCATAATTCATGTGCCTGGTACACCAGGTCCACTCACGATCACAATTGTTAATGTTTTCTCTTTTTAAGACGGGCTTGAGCAAAGCCAATATTTTCATGTTGACAGTTGGTGCTTGCTCAACATAATTTGAATATTGCTTCCTTTAGAAACTGAAAGGAGAAGAAAGCACGTCCTCTGAAATAAAGTTTTAGGGTATGATGATAACTGCCACATTCAGCATTCAGGACCCGTTTATCTTCTGGTTTTTTAAGGAATATTAAAAATATTTCCAGTGGCAAGATATCACTTGAGCAGTCTACAAGATAAATTAGAAACAATGGTATCTTGCCTTTGATTTATTGCATAGAAAATGTAAATGCATTCCCATGCCTCTGACTCCTTGAGTGAAAAATGCCAATGGTAGTTTATTGTGATCATTCTAGGCTAAAAATCCTGTCCAGCTGTTCTATACATAGACGAGTTGCTAGGAACTTTAATCTGAAAGGCATCTTTCTCCTGAAGAATGCTGGGAATTTCGTTCTCTTGGTGGTGGGGAGGTGAGAGGAAAAGATTGTACTTCTGCATTTGATAGCAGACAGGAGCACTAAGATTTCCTGGCTGAATGGTTTTGTTAGGCAAACGATTGCTAAAGTGGTGAGGATTATAATAAGATGTCAGATACCTCCCTGAAGCCCAATCGTGATCGTCCTGCTTAATCCTGTGTCAGGAGTGCTGCTATAACATTATTACCGGGTGCTCAGAGGCTCCCAGGCTGGCTGGTGCCCTGCCTGGGCTGGGCCTGATGCGGAGATGAGGGCTCGGAGCTCCCCACTGGCATCGTGCAGCAGCGTCTCTGCCACCAGCCGATGGTCACGAATGTGGCCTGTTAAGACAGCAGAACCGATGCACGAGAGTCAAGATTAAAAAACAAACCAGGATTCGATGTTAGCCCTGGCTCTTGAAATCCGCAAACCCCACACAGCCTGGGCACCAAGACTTTAGGCCACTGTGGTTTCCTTGTGACAGGGGCCACACACTAGATCCAACCTCCTGGGCTTGTTCCTGGGCTCTCTCGGAAATAGCCAACAGGAAAAACCAGAAAAAAATGTTAAAAAAACAAAAACAAACAAACAAACAAACAAAATGCTTGAAAGCATCAGTGTGATGTCAGAGCTCCAAAGTAAGGAACGGTACGGTGGAGGAGACCAGCACATGTTACTGAAATGCCTACAGTGCTCCAGTGGGTGGGGGTTCATCGGTCCTCAGTCGCTCTCTGGAGGCGGGGTTTTCATGGCTGTGAGCTCCGGGTTTCACAGGTGGATTCTGAGGAATCAAAGGTCACAATGACTGGCCACCATGCACAGGCGCGATTTGGACTCAGGCTTCAGCTTTCCCTGCGAGAGAGCCTGGCAGCACCGCAAACGCCGCCTGTGCCTGGGGGAGGTGGTGATTTGGAGAAGGGACCTGACGTGTCTCTAAATGCACGGAAGTGGTTTCCAGCTGTCCTGCGATCCTCTGCTCCCCACAGTCCGCACACAGCCCCACTGGGCCTTGAGTGGCCTCCGCACTTCGGGCATTGCTTTGCCCACAGCCTTCTTTTCTGCAGGGCATGTGGTCTGTGCCCACCCTTCTGCCAGGGCTCGGGGGAGGAGCTGTTGCTGTGAGCGATGGACTGGACTCGGGCAGAAGGAAGGAGAGAGGTGCTCTGCGGCGCACGGCCCCAGCTCAGGATTTCTTGGCATTCTGACACCGCCCTCATTCTGGACCAGGCGCCTTTCTGTTTCGGGGCAGTCCTGTGAGCTGCTGGGTGGCATCAACCAGACACATTTCCGGGTATTTCCAGAGGAGGAATTTCCCACCTTCCGGAGAGGACCCGGCCCTAACTTCCAGGCGAGGGGGGAGACTCTCCCACACTCCTCTGACAATGAAAGGCTCCTCTTCCTTTCAGGGGCCCCGTGTGTGGTTTCTTCCCTCCGCTCCTGCCCCAGCGGCGCTCCCTTCCCTCCAGAGAAGCTCTGCACTGCATGGCAGGACCGTGGGTCTCAACCCTGCTGCCAGGCACTGCGTGGCAGACTGGTTGTTCAGTAAACAACCACTCGTTGAAGTAGGCAAGTTCTGGGACTCTTCAAGGGACACGATCTCAGCTCCAGCTTTCTGAGGAGGATGTGGAATGCACACATTAATTCACACAGCGAGGACCAGATTCCCGAGAGGCTGTGTCATTTACCACTGAACCTGCAAAAACTCCAACTCCCACTGCACGCCCATGGGCAGGGTTTCCTGCACACTCTCTCCCTTTCCTGTTTAAAGCTGACGTTGTCGGAGAGCTTTGGAGATGAGAGTTAAGGGAAGAGCGTCTCAGAGCATCGCTCAGACCGTCCAGCCCCTGCTTTGTTCCGAGTGCAACTTCATCCCAGTCTCCACCTCATCAGTTACCTGGGGGTAGGGGATCAGCTTCCTCTGCAGAGCCCCATTCTGAAGCCGCATTTTATTCCGGGAGCACAGAGATTTTGACCAACTTAGTGCTTTTAACTTCAAAATGTCTGTGACTCACGGTGTGGTTACCTGATTGTGGGCATATCACTCGAGACCCCAAGTGTTCCCATAGTAGCATGGTATTTAGTATGCCCATCAATGTCTCCACGTTGTACGAGTCAGAATGCCTGTCAAATTCTCACTAATCACTGAAATGAGCAGAGCCTGCATGCACGGGGTGCCCAGCCTGCCGCCTGACGTCCCAGCGACGGCCCTGTGGCTGGTCTCTGCTGGGCCGGGCTCTCCTGCTTCCCTTCCTTGGCTGCATTTGGAGGCCTCGATAAAACACAGCCAAGCAGCCAAGGGAGCCCTGGACGTCCATGAACACAGCCTCCGGCCCACTGCACGAGGCAGCAAGCCTTTGAAAATAAACCGAGAAAGATAAACAAGGGTACAAATCTCCTAAAGCAGTAAAGAAAACTTTGACATTTTAGAGCCAATCTGGTATCAGAAATAGATTTTTTTATCTCTATTTTTCATTTGCCCTTCAGTCTATAGATCACAATCCAGTAAAGCAAATAAAAGGACTGATGTTACCGGCTGTATATTTTACACATGATGGAGTCGTCGTGGTAAAGCCTTCTCTTCCATGTCGGTAAATAAAAGAGCACCATTACAAGACGTAATCAAAGAAGTAAGAAATACAATCCATTGAGGAAACAGACTGCCACTGGGGGCATTCTCTCAGGGAAGGAATAGTCGCCGAGGCAGGGCGAATCATTCTTTCCTCTCCCCGGTTTGTTATGTCTCTTGCTGACATAAATAGGAACCCAGCGCTTCTGTATCCCTGGGACCCAGATGCACAAATCACAGAGCGCAGTGTGACTCCTGCTCCGCCGCTGCATAATAAAAGCTCCCAGTTCAGGCCTCCGAGCCGGAGCTGTTCCTCCTGTGCTAGTGGTGAGTCTGGTGGTCAGGATGGCTAGCGTCTAGGGGGAGGAAGAGGACCAAGACCCAGCAGCACAGAGCGGGCAGAAGGTGTGTGGTGGGGCACAAGTACCAGTGTGGTGAGGGGATGAGCAGCTTGCTGAAGGACCCTGAAGTTGCACCAACTTCTGCAAGACGTCCCTGCATGCTGGGCCCATCCATAGTTGCACTTTGATTACTTTCTCATAACCCACGATTGTCCCCAAGCTCCTCTGCCTGTGCAACTCAAAGGGGCGTGGTACTGTGTGACCTTGAGCCTGTGCCTGTAACTCCTTGGGGGTGAAATTCCAGGAGACCCAGCATCTGGTGTCCGAGGAGAGGCAGAGGCCGAAGGAGCCGGGCCTCGAGCCTCCACCAGAGGCTGCAGAGTGATCGCAGGGGCTCCCCTTGGCCTTTTCCTGGAATGCAATGGGCAATCCTCTTTGGGCATCATGAGCCAGCTGTCTAGAACACGGGATTCAGAATGGCAGAGGGTAGACACCATGACAGTAAGCGACCCACACAGAGACAGCATCCACCGAAGGCGGTCCGTCACCAGACAGGGTTCGTCTCCTGCTGCACAAACGCAGAGCTGCAAGGGGAATGTCTGCAATGCTTCCCGCTGCTCCCTCTCCTCCTGCGGTGGTCCGGGCCTCAGCCTGTCCTACCGGGTAGATGAAATAGAGATTTTGCGGCAGCTTTCTGAAATCTCAATATGCTTTGCAGAAGTAGAAGATGGCATAATTTATCACCGTTGAACATGAGCTTTGTTCAATGACAGGGTAATTAGACATTCTTTCAGCAGACACATTAAATATATACTTATGCATTAAAGCTCTGTGTCTCAGATCAACTCTGTTGATTTATGCTTTATGCTTGGATCTTTGCCTGTTGATAGCCACATAAAACTAAACTTCCATGCCAGAAAACGAAGTGACAGGAAAGAAGCAATGGCTTCCATATGTTAGCCAAGTCAAGTTCAGCGGGGGGATTGATTGGGGGGGATGGGGAAACACACACACGTGCACACACAGAGGCATGCACAGATACATATACATGCTTAGCCCTCATGAATAGGCGGGTGCTTAATTCTCTTCTTATCTCGGTAAGCGTTAATTATGCAGCCATCAAAATAATTTTGCATGCATAATGCTGACCTCTTTCACTAGAGGGCAACAAAACCCCAGTTTAAGGAGCCTCCGCCTTCTGCTTCCAGTGATAGGAAGCATTTAATAAGATGCCACGTGGATTTCATAATGAATACCCCATTAATTCCACCTGAGTGTGAAGTTACTTTTGAAAATCTAGTTATGCTCCCGAATATCCATGATTCGGTCTTCTCAACAGGCGGGGAGAGCTGTTTCCTGGTTCTTGCCCCTGCACCATCAAGCCACACCCATTTTGCATTTGAGGGTACATTCTCATAAGAGTTACACTGGAAACTCCCCTCCGGAGCCTCTTGCTCTGGAAGGAGATGGCACTTTTGCATATCAAAAATATGTCGACATACCTGCAGATTCCAGAGCTCCGGGAACTTCTCCGTCACTGGCTGAGTGAGCGCCGACTTTCTGTTGCCTTCTGCCCTGTCCTCCTGCCTCAGTCGGACCTTGAGACGGAACCGAAGACTTCAGGGGCAGCAGTCCTTTCCCAGAATCATTCTTGGATTTTCTTCCAGAAATGTCGGAGTTTCATCGCAAGGAGTAGAGTCCATTGTCATCTCTGCCCCCAAACATGGCCGACAGAAAGAAACTCACTCACCCTCTGAACGTGTGTTCCATGCGCACATTTGGTTCCTGAAGTCTACTGGATTTGACACAAGGGATTCCTGGCTCTGTCCAACTGCAAGGAAGACATATCTGCTAGGTTCTGTGGAGGAGGGAGAACTTTTGCAGACCCCAAGAAACTGATTGCACAGATTTAGCCAGTTGAAAACTACTTAGAGATATCTGTCTTTAGTTTCTAAGTGTATTCAAAATAATAGGAGTTATTAGAGAAATAAAACGAAGCTTTAAGTTTCTAGGGTCGTGCACCATTGTTGCAGGCACTTTGAATTTCATCTATCAGAAACATTTCTGTCCGAGAGGAGTAACGAGGATCAGATTTTCCGCAGGAGGAGAAGCACGACATTCCGCCAGCACCCTGACTCAGCGTTTACGGTTTTGCTTCCAGAAATACCCATGGCCTTTTCTTTGAAGTGAGTTCTTTGAAACAGGTGCTCAGCTTTGTAGAGCAGCCTCCTTTCCCTGAAGAGAAGGAAGAATAGGCATGGTGGGAAGGGGAAAAGGCCTCTGATGAGCTTGTTTACCACGCAGCTGACAGTGCTGCGGGAGACAGGGACAGCGCTCAGGCAGGGAAATGTAAGCGGGGTGTCCCCGGGTGTTCCCAGGGAGAACCCGTACCCGAAGTGTCTTCACTGCAGGGCTAACTGGGGTGAAAAGCTCCTGGAGTCTGCTCCACATCTTCCCTCCTTCGCCTTTCTCTCTTCTTGGAAGACCGCTACTCTGGGGTGGCCGCAGACATGAGCTACGCCATCGCCATCGGTGGCTGGGCTCTCCTCCGTCCAGCCCTCCAGGCAACGCTGTGGCCCATCCTGGGTTGGGGCATTTAACAATTTCCTTTGAAATGTACCTCGTTCTACAAAAGCAGAACTAAATAAAAAATACCCCAGAGAGGGAACAGGTTGTTAGCTATAGATTAGAAGTGCAGCCTGATCCTTCACGAGCATTAAATATTTAACATAATTGCACCACAGGTGCCAGAAAGATGTCGGCATTGTTTAATTAGACTTAATTAAACATAAGGAAGAATCTAATACTAATTCAGGTCGAGTTTTTTAATCGATTACAAAACCTGTCCCTCGAACGTGGATGCTGTCTGTCTGTCTGTCTGTCTGTCTGTGGGCGATGGATAGGACTGGATCAGTGGGTGAGGCGCAAGCTGCTCTTGCAGTAAAGGGTTTGTGTGAGTGTTTGACCCCTCCCCTTCTGTGCTGGCGGGGACCCCTGGCTCCCTCACTCCACACTGATCCGGAGTCTTTACCTCCGGATGGACGCGCTCCACTTCGCTGGGAAGATGACGAGAACCGTGACCAACCACACTCTGAGCCTCCGCCCTCAACCCGAGCGCTCAGAGCCGCGCAGGTGTAGGCAAATGTTTGAACACACAAGAAAAGCTCGAACAGCTCGGATTTATCATGGAAATGGTCTTTTTTCTTAATACCATGCCAGGGCCTGTGACGCTGCTGCTTCGAGGTCCTGCATGAGACATCTTTAAAATACAGAGGGAACTCAGAAACCTGGATAACTCCAGGGAGCCAGGAGAAATGGGATAGTCACTGTGAGTTGTTTCTAACCCTGCCGCGGTGTGCAGCAGTGTGAAAGTTCGTCTTAGCTCTGAGAACGGGGGCCGCTCCGTCCAGGTCAGCAACATGGGCCTGAGAGCCTGTGGGTTCGGCGGTAGCACGGATGCAGGAACTCAACACTGAGAAATACGCTAAAGAAATAACCACGGAACCACCCAAAGATTTAACTGGAAGATGTTCACTGCAGGGTTGTTTAAAATGACAAACCTAAACATTTTCATCTATACTAAGGAGGCTTTGCAAAGCTACACTGTAGACTAATAATAATGACATGGGGAAAATGCACAGAACCAGCCAGGAGCTGAAACCAGCTAGGAGCACTGCTGTTCGAGACTGCTAGGTGTCCGGACCCCCCTGCCAGGTCTGGACTCTCGAGCAGGTGGGAAGCAGAGGTCTCTGCCCCGCGAGTGGAGGCAAGGTAAAGGGAGGAAGAGCATCTGTCTTCCCCGGCTGGAGGAGCTCAGCACCATGGCTGCAGGAAAGCCAGCGAGGTGCTTCTGCCCAGAATGTGGTCTCCGGAGGAGCTGACGTGGACAGGATCTGCAGCTGCGCAGGAAGGGCAGGGTGGTGAGGGCGGAAGTCTGTGGTCGGGGATGCGTGTTTGACCGTGGTCTTGTGAGTCCCCTGGTGGTTAACATCCTGGGGGGACAGCTGGTGGGCAGGCAGGGGCAAGGAAATCTTGCAGAGGGTCTCCTGGGCTGTCCCGTAGCAAGGTGCTGGCAGGTGGTGCCTTGCTTTGCTTGTCTTGTGCACACCAGGTGAGTCCCAGTGTCCTGGATTCTGTGAGCTGGGGGACACCCTTCCAACAAGAGCAATGGGCGCAATCAATTCATGAGTACGCATGTATGGGAAGAGCACAGTAAGTCCCATTCACCTGTACAGTGTGTGTGTGTGTGTGTGGGGCTCTCTTTGTTTGGGGATGGAAGAAAATCTAACGACAAAGTGATCCAGGTGCCCCAGGCATCCCCACAGTGGTTCTATACTTGGCGCCTTTGTGCCGAGCCCTCAGCAGTGTTCCACGGTCGGGGGACTGAGAGGGACAAGCAGTGTCCAGCTCCCCACCTGGTGTCGGTGCTGTGGAAGCAGCTGGGTCCCACAGCTGCTAGAGGGCAGGTGTGTTGTGCAGAGAATGCAGGCAGCCATCGAAACTCGCTTCAGAGCAGGAGTCAGAAGAAAAGGCACAGAGTGTCACACCTCACGACTGCCAAGCATGTGCGGGGAACGGGCAGAGTACACTGCGGAGGCCCAGCAGCAAGGGCAGGGTGGGCAAGAAGAGGACGCGCCAGACCCAGGCTCACCTGGGCCGGAAACCAGCGGGACGAGGACAAAGTCGTTTTGTGCTGAGAGATTTTAGTCGCCCCTGCCCAGCCACACCTGCGGGTCACAGCTGTGGCATTTAGTGCTCTAAACAATGGCTTCAGCATGGAGTTAAAGCAGAGAAAGAGAGCCCCGTAGCAGAGGCCAGGGGACAATGCAGGGTCCATCCAGTGGGGATGTAAGTTCTCCAGGGGCAGAGCAGTTATTGCCACTTGGGCTTTGCTTAGTGTGTAACTGACTAAGCCTACAGGTAATAAGCCAAGTTTTCACTATTTGGTAGTTCACTTTATGATTCTGAGCATTTTTAAAATGAAACAAAGCACAAATAAATGGAATTGTTTCAGAGCTTACCGGGAGACCGCGCTGAGCTGTATCTCTCCCGAGTCCCGGCCGCAGGGTTTGATTTGTTTCTCTCCCGGTGTGTTGTTCCCGGGGCCCCGACACCACCTGCCCATCCCACCAGCAGCCAGGAGCCGTCACAGGCAGCTGGGGCTCAGGGTCTGAATGCCAGCCCAGACACCTTTGGCTAACGTCCTTGCCCTGTGCGGTGACTGCAGCCTGACCCACCCAGAGGGACTCTCCAAGCCCCTCCTTCTCGCTGGCATTGCCCATGGGACTATTCAGTCCGACAGACTGTCCTTTCTTGCGATGTTATATTTCTGTGAAGAGTTATTATGACTTCCAGGTTTGTTTTGACAGCTTTATGTAACTGTACTTTATATCCCTCATATGCATTAGTCTGGGCTTTTAGGCTTGATTTTTAAATCTGATATTATTGAATCTCTTCTGCATTATCTAGGGTTCCACCCATCTCTGAAGTCGCCAGATATGATGGAAGTTACACAGAGACAAAGCTCCCTTCCTCTTGTTCCTTAGCCGGGAGATTGGGGTGTGTGCTCCCAGTGATGGTTACTTTTTCCCAAATACCTTCCCCAAGGAGGGTTCTTTCCACGGTGCGTAAGATGCGGTGTCCCTAACTCTCACATAAGCGCTATGCAGTGGGTTGGCACACATTTTAGGGGTCTCCATTTCACAGCATGTGAGCAATGAATTCGAGGTTGGAGGTTCACGTCTGCCAGCCGTCGCTCCCTCACCCCTGACCCCTGTGGACAGCTGTCAGCTCTCCCCTGAGGCGCCTGACGCGTGCTCCCTACCCACCACCCTAACGTGACCCCTCCCTTCCTTCGTCAGCTTCTGGTGTGCGCTGTGTAGCCCCCACCCCCATCACGCCTCCTGTGGTCAGATCATCAGCTGTATCACAGAACTTTCCTCTCCAGACTCCTTCCACACCGGCTCCCTGATCATGGGACAGCGTCCTAACAACTACAACGAAAGGGAATACTTCCCAGTGGTGCCCCTGTCCAAATCCGCCCCTAATCCTTCCCTGTATCAGCAAACGCTGAGCTCCATCCCAGCCCCACCCTCTCCACGCCGAGAAGTCATGCGGTCTGTGTCGCCAAGTCTTTCCTCTGCACCTCCTTCTGGCTGGCTCTTGTCTTTCTTGTTCCTTGTCTATGGCTCTGTTCTTTTCCTCTCCCCTTCCTCATTGCCTCTTCTCTACCCCTTCTCTGCCCCTCTGCCCTCCCCCTTCTCTGAAATCCTACTTATTTTCCAGGGAGAATCTGGGCTTCCCACTAGGTTGCAAGCTCTTGTAGGGCAGAGGATAATTTAAATAACTGTGTCCCCTCCCTACCCAGGTTCTAAGCACTGTGGCTTAAAATTTGGTAACTGATTAATATTTGGGGGTTGAACAAACAGATTTGCAAGGGAGTGAAAACTGTAGCATTGACACCAGTTGCACCTCATGGGACTGGGTCCTAAGAGAAACACACTGAGTCACAGGAAGTTAGACAGCTAGCTGTGGCAGGAAATATGTGATAAAAACACGTGCAAGAACAGTAGGATTTACGGCACCTCTTATTTTGAATTTCCTATATAACAGCTCCCACGGGATGTTTGCATCCCAGTGTCTGATATCTGTCTGTCAATCTGTCCTGCAGAAGGGTCTTTGAAGGTAAAGTAGCGATCTTGCCGTGGGGAGATTATCCCGGAGAATGTGGATGGGCTCAGTGATACAATCACAGGGCCCCTTGTAAGAATCAGGAGGGTCAGGTGGTGGCAGAGAGGTGATTATGGAAGGAAGTGTTGCAGCCGTGTGGGGAAAGAGCCACTAGCCAAGGAATGCAGTAGCCCTTCATCCTGAAAAAGATAGGGGCATATAACTCACCCCATGCCCCTTGCTTCAAGCAGGAACCAGCTCATGATTGTAGTTCAGTGAAACTAGTTTCAAATTTATGGCCTCTAGAACTGAAGTAAATAAATCCAGTGTTTTGAGTCATTGAATTTGAGGTAACTTGTTGATATAGGGGAAAGAAACTCGCAAGCTACTAGATTTCCAGGATGAGTTCATGTTCTATAAAATCCAAGAATGAATTGTGGGAACAATGGAGGTTAAGAGCAGAATATATTTATTGAGAGAAAGCAAGCTTCTGTCTGGGAGAGAGACAAGGGGTCCCACGTGGGTTGCCAAAAACTCTTTTCTAGGGACTTTTATAGAGCAAAACCACAAAGTGAGGCAGGTCTAAGGTGGAGAAAACATGGAAACTCACAAGGTGGGCATGAAGTGGGACAGAACTATGGTCAACCAGTAAGATTAATTGCACAGGTAAAACTGATTAAATTGGGCAAACGAGGAAGTGGGTCACATAGCAAACAGGCACACATAAAGAGCAGCGACTCTTCCTGGGGAGGGTTGGGATGGGGACTCCTGGCTTCCTCAGGGTGACAGAGACCTATTTAGAATATCGGTCCTTAGCATGTGGGTGTATTTGTTTGATCTTTTGTCCTGAGGTCTGGCCCACAGTGGGAGGTGTCTGTCTCCTCCAAGACTGCAAGACATCAGGTCCTCTGAGCTGGCTCCCTCGAGGGCCCAGCCCTGTCTGACTGTCTGTAATATTTCTGATGAACTCAGCTGCCTATAACATTGTTGCAGCAACAACAGGAAACCAATCCACCTATAACTCAGCGTTTTCTTTTTCTGCAAGTCTGCCTGGAGGCCACTGCCTTTAGTGTGGATTTTCTTATCTTTTCGTATGTGATAGTTAGAGGAGGAAAACCAGTAGCAGAGAAAGAAGAGAACAGTTCACGAGGATTCTGGAATCTTGGACTCCAGTTCCAGTTCTGCAATCTGCGTGTGGGGCACCTGCTGTGGAGGTCAGAGTGTACCCTCCGATATCCACAGGTTGAAGCTTGATTACCATGTGACGATATTTTAAAAAATTGGAGTCTTTAGGAGGTGATGAAGTCAGGCGGATGGATCCCCAACGGATGGATCACAGCAAGGACAGAGGGTGTGGGCACTTTCTCGCCTGCTTTTGTGCCTGTCAAGGACACAACATTCTTGCCTTCTGGAGGAAGCTGGATCGAAGACGCCCTCCTGGAAACAGACCGGTCCCCACCGTGAGCCCCAGCACCACGAGGCTGGCGTTCTGTTCCGGCCGCACGATGGACTAAGCCAGGTCACTGCAGCATGGTGCCGGCTCCCGGTCCACCAAGCACCATCTCTTTCTCCCACCGCCCCCTTCATGAGTTCCGAAGCTAAATTAAAGTGAAACAAGAAAATGTTTGAGATGACGGAAAGAACATTCATCCAAGATGTTGCTGAGAAATGTTTAAGCGATGCTTTTTAAAGCAAATTCCTTATGGTTAGATCCCAAGGTCCATATTTCTCTTTCTTCATATTTTACTTTTGTTGAAATTGGGATGTGTCATAAAAATAAAAAAGGCACAATAAACATAGCGGGTCCCCTGTGAAAGTTATTTTGAATTTAAAACATCTATCTAGCAGTTAGTGATGTAACAGAATTGAGAATGATGGGGTTTTTCAAAAACCTCAGTGATCTAACAAGATAAATGATTACTATTTTCCCAGTGACTTTTGGGTGGTGAGTGTATTGCACACATGAGGCTACTTGCAACCTAGGATTTCTTTGTTCCTGATGAGACCAGGAAACTCCCATTATCCATTCTGAAAGAGAGGAGCGTGTGGACAGGCTGTCTCGGGCACTGATTCTGGAGGTCCAGCCAAGTCCATTTTCCTGTGGGAATCACACGGTCCCAAGCAGCTCTCCACTCCTGAAGTCATGTCCTCTTGAATTGTAGCCTAGATCATGGTTCTCTGTGTGGTTTGTTCAAAGACTAGAATTTGTCACCCAAATAAATAGCTTTGGCTTTTCTGGAAGAACTGATGTTAGCAGTAATTGAGATAAATGACCTAACCCCAGGCACGGGGAGGTCATCTGCAGGGAAGCTGTTTGGGGAGACCACCTGATGGGAGGCACTTTTCCCTGTGTCTTTGGACCCCAGGAGGGGCCAGGATATGCCTGTCTGCAGCCTTGCTCTGTCCCTGAATGTCTTCCTTCAAGCCGGGCTGCCCTGGGGTGTGAGATCAGAGACCACCGGCCCCTCCGCATTCCTTTGGACCCCTTCCCAGTTCCCTCCTCTCTCCCTGGGTCCCAGCCACCTTCCTCTGTGCTCTTGGGGCTCCTCAGATCTGCCCCACTCACCCCAGCTCTGGCCCAACCTCTCTGCAGGAGTCTGTGACCCTGTCTTCCTTCTCTTTGGGATTAAAAATGTGCTGACCTTTTGCAGATCCATTGAGGTCTTGCTCATGGCAAAGCATGATCTGGAAAAACAAATTATTTGCCTTGGGATAAGTAAGTGATAATACTGTAAAAACGATCAAGTACTTCCTTCAGTTTGTAAATACAACACCGTACAGTGCTGAGGACCCCTTCTTCTGGGCCTGGGATGAGGCTGCTAACTTCCTGAGCCTCAGCTGTTCTCATCTATGCAGAGTGAAGCGATGCGGGGCCTCCCCTGGAGGCCTGGCCCAGGCATCTCCAGGCAGGAAGACTCGGAGGGGCGGATGTTCCCAGTTCAATAACTATGGTTTTAAAATCCAGCTCTGTCCTAACAGCCGGATGATCTTAGGCAAAATTTCAAACTCTCTGATACTTAATTTTCTCATCTGTGAAAGACAGGCAATCAAATCTCTCTTGTAGGTTGTTTGGAAGATTAAATGAAATGAAGTTTTGTGTGTGAGGCCTTTGGCATGACGCCCAAGCACACAATGAGTGGTAGATTTTATAGACTCCCCCAAACCCAAAATGAGTTATTTTTTTTAACATCATTTTGAAAATGAAAAAGCTGATTTGACATTCATTTTTACAGGCTCCCTAAGAAATCTTCAAATCCAACTTTCCCACCCCCAAGCGTGAAATTTCTAAGTGTTAAATCTGACGTTGTCAACTGTTTGCTTTGAGATCTGGTAGTGGATTCCCATCATTTGCAGGGGAAAGGCTGAGAGTTCTAACCTAAGCTGAATGTGGCCATCACTCCTTCAGTTACGCCCTCCGGGTCTCTCCCCTGGTCAGAGCATGTGGTGTGGGGTTCACTACCTGTGCGGTGACCCTCACACTTGACCTGGATGTTTGCAGCAGCCTCTGACAATCTGACTGCCCGCCTGCTGCTCATGCATCCCTCTATTGAAAGGATGTGTCCGGGGGAAGCCCCCTCTCTGATTCCACTGCTCTGCAGCCTGGTCGCCTGGCCTGTGGTGAGTGCCCAGGACCCACTGGCTCTGATGAGCTCACCGTGGTCTACCTTGGCCCGGCCCAGCACATGGTAGAAACAGGGTCAGTGTCTGCTGAATGGACTCTGCTGTAGTCAGAGTTTGCAAGGAAAACAATTTAATACAGAACACGTAATTTATAGCATTGTTTTATAATAGTCACCCAAAGAGTCAAACACAAAAAAGCACTGGAAATCTGTCCACACACTAAAAACCCAAAGAATCCACCTGAGGGCCTGGATCTTATGGTAATGTCTTGCATGAAGTTCATCTGAAGACCTCCAGCCCGTGACAATGTCTCATGCAAGTCTGTTTCACAGATCTGCACTGGGAAGGCCCAAAGATCAGCAGTGGAAGCGCGAAAGTCTATGCCAGCGGGGTGAAGGATCTGTGCCAGCAGGTTGAGGGATCTGCACTGGAGCCAGGAAGCCATGCTTAAAGTAAGGACAAGGGCAACCCCGAAAGGTACAGCAACCATTCTCAGAGACAGTGAGGACCTTGGCTCCTCTGATGAGAACAGCTGAGCTTATATCAGGAAGCTACTGTGACAAGTTTTTCCAGGAGACTCAACAGCACACATCTTCCCCTCTGGAGCCAGGAAGCGATGCTCAAAGTAAGGACCAGAGTTCCCCAAAGTGAACCACAGCCATTCTCAGTGACAACAAGGTCCTGAGCTCTGCCGATGATAATAGCCAAGTTCATATCAAGAAAGAAACTCAACAGGCTCCTCCCGGAGAACCAACAACACCACTTCTTCCTCTCCAGTTCCCCTTTTTATGCTGCTGGGAATAGTCCTCAGGTGGTTCAGCCACGCCCAGCACCACACTGATTCAGTTCTGCTGGGTGTCACAAGTTGATCACCAGTTGTCAACCCACCACAGACTGTTCTGGAACTCCCCTTGTGGGGACAGAGGGACCAAAGACCAAGCCCCTTCCCAGGCTTGAGGTATGCTGACCCACGCTGCGGAGGGCTGCTGTTCCCATGTAAGCAGGGACTGAGGACCACAGTCCAACAGATCCTAGACCTACACTGGGGACCCCTGAGGGCCTGGGGGGACGTGACCCTGTCCCTCCCCTGGGAGCTTCCCCTCTCTGGGGGCTCAGGTTTGCCAGAACCACCTTGAGGAAAGGTGCCCTGGAGAGACTGACCTGGTTTATGTTAATAATGCTTTCTTTTGTTCAGCTTATGCTGGCAGTGGAAGGCAACTCTTTAAAATGTAGGCTACGCATCACACACACACACACACACACACACACACACACACGCACACACACGCACTCACGCATGCGTGCACTTCACCAGGGAAGACCTGGATTTCAAAATCTTTCTTTCAGATTTGACACCAAGAAAAGGACTTGGATCTTAAAAAATATTTGTCATGATTCCTCATTTACTGATCCCTAAATCATCATTTCAAGCTGATTTGGCATCACACAGCTAGCAGCAAGCTGAATGTGTGCTGTCGGGAGAAACACCCAGTCCTGCTCGACTTTCACCGGCGCCTCCTTTGCCGAGCTCCCGCTGCCTGCACAGGGCTGCATCAGGGCGAGAGCAAGGACCAGGCGGCTCCAGCACGCCCTCGCCCTGGGCACCACTGCGTGCTGGCTTCTGCTTTGACCCTAAGCATTGCCGGCCAGGCCTGGGTTCCTGAAGGGCTGGCAGGAAGCCAGCCTCTGCCTGGTTGAACGCTGGAGGCTGCAGGGATTGCATGGAGCTGGCTGGTCGAGCACACGAGGATGCGGCACACAAGCCAGGCAGGGGACAGTGGTCACACGTGGCGGACTCCCTTCGTTTGCAACTTTCCACCACAAATCAGTTGCCTGATAAAATCAAACTGAACGTGTCACCAGGTCCTGTCATAAAATACCCTTAACTTCTGGTGGCAGATGTGTTCTGCGGGGAAAGGAAGCGGTAGAGAACATGGTTCAGGTCACATTCTTAAAATCGCCTTCCTTTGATGTGCTAATGCCCCACAGTTCCATTTAATATTGAGTGCAGTCCACTGACGTTTGTTGAGCTCTTCTGATAAACCGGGGCGGGGCTGGGTGGGGCTGCAGTGGCGGTGGGCATTTTTGGTCGCCTGGTATTTGGCTGCTTCTTTACCCAGCCACTCACTGATGTATTTTTGATTATAAAGCTTAGAAGAGAATGCGTTAGTCAGCTTGGGCTGCTTAACCAGGTGCCACAGGCTGTACAGCTTAGACATTAAACAATTGCCATGGCTTGCATCTAGACACTGCCCCAAAGCCAGGTGGCTGGGTCTAGGGTGTGTGCTACTTAGATGGAGGATGTGAGGCTGAGCTTGATTCGTGGTGGACGCTAGGATTAAGGGCGCGAGTGCCACCTGCTCGGGTGGAGAGCCTGGATAAAATGTGAGAGACAGAAAGAAGGCTCCTTGCTTGCTGTGTCCTGCTTGCTGCTCCTTACCTTGTTGCCTGCCCTGTTTTGCTGTGCATGTTTCTCCTCTGTGATGCCCCTCTGCCAGGCCACCCTGCCTTGGTGTAGCCAGCTACGGACTGAAACCTCTACAAACTATGAGTTGAAATAAATCTTTTCTCCTTTAACTTTGGGCGTTGGGTATTTTGTCTCAGCAATGAGAAAGGTAACTAAGCGAACAATCTTTCTCAGTGTTCTGGAGGCAGGAGTTTAAGGTGTTGTCAAGTTTGGTTGCTGGTGAGGAATTTCTCCCTGGCTTGCAGATAGCTGCCTTCTTCCTGTCTTCCCTTGACAGAGGGAGACAGTGATCTGTGCATCTGTCTTCCTCTTATAAAGCTGCTAATCCCATCATACCCCCCCCCCCGCATCCTGACCTCTTCTCAACTGAATTACTTCCCCGAGACTCCATTCCCAAACACCATCACACTGCACGTAAGGTCTCAGCCTGCTAGATTGAGGGCACACAAATCAGTCCATAGCAGGGAACTGAACTGTTTGGAAAAGGCTTTAGATTCAGAGAGGCAGAGGGATTATAGATCCATTGTCATTTCCTGGCATAAGCATTTTCTCCCCAAACATGTTGGTAGCAGATTTTGGGAGGCGGAAACTTCCATGCTTACTTGGACTGGAAACCTTCGAAGCAGGCGAAGATGGGTGGATCTGAGGTCTAGCAGCAGCGAGTCCTCGGGCCATGCTTTGGTGTCACATTAAAGCCCACGTCCTGATGACTAGGCATGTACCTGGTGCCTTCTCTTAAGCAAATTATGATTTTGGCCCCCATGCATTTGAGTTTTTGATCCATTTTGAGTTAATTTTTATACAGTGTGAGGTGGGGATCCCACCTCACTCATTTGCATGTGGATATCCAGGTTTCTGAGCACTTTTTGAATGTGCATTCTGTACTTTTGCAATACTATTTATTTGTTGCTGGAATTTAGCAGCCACTTGATGAGCAGGAGACTTAAGTAAAGTGATTGGACTCACTTTCCAATTTACCTAAGATTCAGGGTCAACATGTGTGCGCCTGAGTTTGGACTTCCTTCTGCCCTTCACCATTCAAGGATATTGGCAAGCTTTTTGCACTGTTATGAAAGTCAACCTTAGTGTCTGTTTTTTCACTTGAATACACGTTCTTTCATTAAAAGTGGGATTTTAGCTGGGTGCTAATTACACATCTGTAAATCCAGCTACTCAGAGGCTGAGGCAGAGCAGCTTAGTAAGACCCTGTGTCAAAATAAAAAATAAAAAAAGGACTGCTGGGGATGCAGTTCAGTGCCAAAATTCTTTGTTTAATCCTAAGTACTGCAAAGAAGCAATAAAGTCTTTCACAGTGGTCAAGTTTTCTATTGGTGATTCTACTGAAGTTTCTATCCATGGAGATGGAGAATGAGAAAAATGTTTAGATGGTGATTGTTGATGTTTCTAGAGAGAGTCAAGTCAGCAAAACATACAGACAGATTTCAAAACAGTTGACTGGTCCTGTTCTACATCTAAAAATGTAGCTTTAGAAGCTCTGTCAATCCATACAAGCTTCATTTCCCAGATGCAAAATAAATCATCAGAAACCGTCAGGGACGTTCTCTGGGTTCCCTCTCTTCTTTTGTTCCATTTCAATTTAGGGCACGGTTGTCTGGGACGACACCATGGCTGCCAGCGTGGGGCGTTTGCTCTGACGGAGCCCAGGGCCCTCAGGCTGTCGTGGTGGTTCAGACCTGCAGCTCCATGTGTGGAGGTGTCCTGGAGCAACCCAGCTTCAGGGCTCAGAGCACCTTTGCTCTCTCTGTCTGTTTGTATCTCTCTGTCTCTATCTGTTTGTCTCTGTCTCTATCTCTGTCTCCCCATCTCTCTATCTCTCTGTCTGTCTCTGTCTCTGTCTGTCTCTCGGAGGACTCGAACCCAGGGCCTCAGACATGCCAGCACACACTGAGCCCTTTTTGTTTTGAGACAGGGTTGCCCAGCTTGTCTTTGAACTTGTAATCCTCTTTCCCCAGCCTCCTGGGGAGCTGGGATTGCACCTGCGCCCCTCTGTGTCTGGTTTGAATTTACTTTCTTCTGGTTGTATGATCACTCTGGGCTGCCTGTGAGTGTCGTGGGCTTCCTTGTGGGCTGCCGTGGGCTTATGTGGGGCAGTCCACCAGTCTGCAGGACACCCTGCCCGTGAGGCTCGGTCACAGGGGCAGCTCGGCCATGTCTGAAACCGGACCGCGGGGTTCGAGCTGGTTTGCAGGGGAGACCTTCTGAGTGTGAAGGACCTGGGGCTGACGGGCAGCCTGTACCCCTGGGAACCGTATTTATGCAGGGTGGAGCACACGTGACAGCCTTCCGAGAATCACCCAGGCCCACCGCGGCAGGTCTGAGTTCACATCATTAGAGGCATTGTATCTTCCTGTTTAGAAATGAAAGATAAAGGAAACCAAAAGGAAAAAATAGGTCAGCTACCAAAAGTAAAAATGTCTATACAATAAGAAATAATAACTGAACCAGAAAGTAAGGAACCATGTCGGAGAGCTTTGCAGGCCACGTGGAAGGCAGGAATGCAGTGTCCCTGGCTCAGATCGAGACTGAGCGGATGACAGCGTAGCGTGGAGGCCTCGGGGCCGGGGCGAGGGCCCACAGTGTGGAGCCCGGGCCGCTTCCGCACTCCTTTCCGTGCGGGCTGCCTGTGAACACTGAGGAAGCCCCATAAAATTTGATTTTCAGAAATACGGCAGTTAACTTTTAAACATAAGTGTGTCCCCAGTATTGCACAGGATAAGCTTATACAAAAGGTTATTTTTTGTTTATCTGCATCCTAGATAAATAACTGAATGTTTGGTATTTTTATTTGCACAATATGGCCGCATTATTTTAGACAAATGAGTTGGAAATCGTTTAAGGAAGTGGCTAAGATTTATGAAGCGAGGATTCACACCCTAGCATAACACGGGTAATGATGCAAAACCCCCATTCTCCCCAGTACAGGGCACGGTAGTGGTGGGGCGCTGTGTTGCAATCCACTACATGAACACATTTTTAAAACTATAGAGTTCAGTGCTATTGGGGACATTACGTGCCACACTCGTACATAGCTGGTGGCAGTATAAGTTGATGTAGTTCCTTGCAAAAACAATTCCACTATCCATATAAATAACCCCAAAACATAAGCAACCTCAGAAACCAAGACTGGGCTCTGGAAAATCTACCCCAGGGAAGAAGTAGGGGACCCACCCCAGTTCAGGATGTCCCCCCATCCTGTCCCATCCCATCCTGTCCCCACATGGGTCCCGGGGCCAGAGGCCCTGTCGAGAGCACACATCTAGCTCTCGCCCAGTCCTGCCCCACTCCACGTCACAGAGCGGAAGCCCAGGTCTTCCCAACGGCCACGGAGGCCTTGCCTGCTTGACGCCATGCCTGCCCTGCGGTCCCCTACCCGCCCCCCTTTGCACACCACCAGCCTTTCCGTCTCTGGCCACTCTGCCCGGAAGCGTCCTACCCCGCGTGGCCCCCTGCAGGCCTCCTCTGGAGCCCCATCACCTTCTCAACTCCCTGCTGCCCCGTCCCCGGAACCTCGACTTCCACGGTCTGCTTTTTCGGCTCCCTTTGCACCTGGGAGCACATGGTAAAGTTCACTCATTCTTCCTTGGTTGACTTCACCCACAAAGGGGATTTATTTTTATTGTTTATTTTACTCTGATTTTGTAGGACTGGGGATGGAGCACAGGACTTTGGGCATGCTAGGCAATGCGGTATCAGTGAGTTATACAATCAGCCATTAAAACACTTCATATTATGGGGAGCTTTAACTCTTAAATTCAGAGTTGATGTCAGTAAACACCTTTTGCTTTTTTTTTTTTTTTTTTTGTTTTTGGTCTTTTTGAGACAGAGTTTCACTCACTTTGTAATCCAAACTGAATGTGCAGTGATCCTCTTGCCTCAGCCTCCTGAGTGCTGGGATTACAGGCATGCACCACCATGCCCAGCCTAATAAACATTTTTAAATGAATGAATGAATCTGAAGTTTCAACAGTAGCAGGATATCTGACAAAGTTGTGACCTGGCACAGCAGTTTGGTTGTCTCTAGCCATTAAAATATATGTAAATAGAGGCAAGAGAGGGAAATGACAACATCAAATCAGGTGAGGGAACAGGAGAGAACTCCTACTCAGCCGGGATTATAGTCTCACGGGATCATTTATCCTTCCAGATGAGAGCCTGCGAGACCCCGAATCATACTGATGATGAAATCACTGGTGATCAAAACAAACAGGGAGAACCAGTGTGTCATCATTTCATTTACATAATAAATTAAAAAGGAAGGGGGAAGGGGAAAACCTCCTCAAATAAATAAGAACAAACGAGGCATTGGAACTCTGCCCTCTAAGAAGGTGGTGCAGCCACAGGGGCTGCGGAGGCCGGGCCCAGCCACTGAAAGCGGGGCAGACTCCACCCATGTCAGCCAGAGCCGGCCCCAGGCTCCGCTGCCTGGAGCCCACCAAGGCCTCCGCCCCGTCCGCCTGCGGCTCTTTCCCTCCCAGCCTCGTGCCTGCAGCACCACTATCTCACTTACAAAGTGTAAGCATTTTATCCTTCCTAAGTGTCTCACCGCTGGGATCCTTTGAGCATGAAAGGGGCCACAGGAAGCCAAATTGCTTCTCCCCACTCTGAGAAGCGTCCTCTGAGTCCGCATGGCTCCACTTTGAAGGGAGCACAATGAGCATATTCAAGCCCTCGCCACGCCGACTCCCGCGTAAATACATTGCGAGTGCGGGGCTTTGTCAGAAGGAGCTGACAGCAATCTTCGGTGAAAGAGCTCGCAGGCATTCAAGCTGGCTGGATACCCCGAAGTCAGGTTTGAAGAGTAGGGCTTGCAAGGCAGAGAGGAGCGTCCGCACCATTTGTGAGGAGCCGTCTAATAGCTGCTGCGCTTATTATGGGCATTTAACGATTGCATTAAGAATTATGCTCCGCTTGGTTTTCACTTGAATTCTGCCTTCCTGATTCCTTTCCTGGGGGAAAGGGAGAGGGGAAGCGGGCGCTGGTGCCTTCACCTCTGATTACACCTCAGCTCTCTGCAGCAGACCCTCGTCAGCTCCATACACAGCCTCTGCGGTGACCATGCAAAGCTGGGCTTGCAGGGCTCTGAGTGAGTGAGTGATGCAAAAACGGTCCTCCTGCGGGTCGCAGCTCTCAGCTGAGTCTTCGGGGACGTGAGGACAGTTCATTAATTTGCCATGGCCCCCGAACAAGCCAGGAATCAAGGTGTGATTTTTTAATAAGTGGATTCAAAGAAGTCAGCAACAGAAAGCTGCCTTTGAAATTCCTTTTCATCCAAGGCAGCCCTGAATTACACCTTTGACGACACCGCGCTGTGTGCTCATAAGAGCGTTCAGCATGGGCCCCCACACTGGTCACTTTGCAGAGGGCTCTGTTAGTGGCCACGAGTGTCCAACTAGCAACAGAGAGGCTGCTGGCTCTTTTAGGAGGTGGTGGGTGGAACCTGGACAGTGCCTGCTCGGGGCTGTCTGCGAAGGGTCTCAGAGAGGTGAGCGGTCGCCGCCCTCAGGGACCTTGGTGCTGGGAGTCAGGAGGCGCCTCAGCGGCTGATGGCTCTCTCTCCAGTCCTGCCATGTGTGCTGTCTACGCGACAGCACCTGTGCAGTAACTCTGCCCCTTTCCAGCTCTGCTGGGTGGGAAGGACAGGTGGGACACGGAGGAGAGAATTTAAATGAATAGCCACGACTTGCTTTGAAGTATGATGGCAGCCTTTACAGCAAAGAAGCCGGCTTCAGGGGTTAGTGACTCAGTCAGCTACAGATGGCTTTGTCCCACTTAAGAGTCTGGGAAACCCCTCAATGAAGGCGACCCCTGGTCCAATCTTACACATTCACCTTGCTCAATGGTGCACTCAAATTGCCGTTCAAACAGGGTCCCTGAATCCAAAGCCAGGTCAAGTAAGAGAGAGAGAGAGAACAAGAGCTAAAGGGGAGGAGGAAAGCAAAGGAAAAAAGGGAGCAAGCAGACCTAAATAGATGCCATTAAATAAGCTAGAAGTCAGGAAGATCCCATTGGAGACTGACGGTGACTGCCACGGGCTCACGCGTGTCTGTGGTGTGGCTCTGACTCACAGCTCCAGGCAGGGGTGGAGTGGGGCTGTACCATTCCCGGGACAGGGGCAGCCTTGTCCAGTGCAAGTTGACAGAATTGCTTGCATTATCTCTCTGTATTGTATGACCAACGTCTCCCAAATATCCTCAGTCATAAGAGCCTTAGAACAGACCCGGGTCTTGATACTGAGAGATGTCAGATCTTGCTCCCCATCTTGAGAGCCCACACAAGGTCTGCCTTTGGGGTGATCACTGTGCTCCATGCAGAACTCCTTTGCTGTGGCCCCCGATGACCAAGAGACCAACAGGACCAAGAGCCCTTGGCATCCAGAGAGAGACAGGCAACAAGACCAGCCCCTGGGGGACAAATGCAGAGAGCACCAGGAGAGGCTGCTGACACTATGAAGTCTGTGAGGAAGGGGGCAGTTGTGGGAGGAAATTCTAGTGAAGACCCTTGGAAGTCACACCCACCACCTGCAGGTGGGTGAGAGCTGTACGGACCCTGCTGGGGCCAGGAACCGAAGGTCAGCTCACAGGTGCTCCCGGAATGAAGGTGCGGCTCAGTCCACAAAACCGAGAGCCCAGGAGCGGGGTGGACCTTGGCTGCAGCTCAGTTAGGGCTCTGCACCAGTGCCCTGGAGAGTCGGTCTTGGGACCTTTTCCTGCTAGCTTGGCCCTCCAGCTGGCTTCCCTGGCAGGCTCGAGATGATGGGTCCCAGAACCCTGGCACCTCCTTTGAACAGCAAGGAAGGGCAGGGAAGAAGCTCATGGAATCGCACGCTGGAGACTGGCCTCGCTCTGGCCAACTTAGGTCAAACATGGGTGCCTGTATGATCCGGTCTGCCCAGAACAATGCCAGATGTCCTGGATTAATTTGTCAGCTTGTCCCTTTCACTCTCAAAGTCTCTAGGTGAAGGTCCAACTCTGTACCAGCCACGTGACCACCCTATGACCTGAGGCTGGTGGGGTCAGGACCATCACAGTCATTTGTTAAAATGTGGGATGAGGGGGTCCTATTCTTGCTGTAGGCATTATAATCCCAGACCCATTAGGACAGGGAGGGAAAGATTCACCGGCGTTCTGATAAGAGCTATGGGGGGCATCACAGCGCGACCTCTGGAATCAGGGCCAAGGTCCTGCCCCTGAAGGTACGGCAGCTGTCCACCCCCCACCCAAACACTGGGCCAATTGGGTCAGTGGACTCGGGGATGACAGAGAAGGTCTCTAACAGCCGTGGCTAGACTCTTCATTATCGTCTTTCTCTTAGTGGTAACACATGTTCTTAAATTATTCATTAGCATTTCAATTTACAAACACAAAAACCCGAGTATTTTCCAAACATTAGATTGAAAAGTCTAGCACCGGACATTTCCCCACCACGTAGAAAAGGGGAAGAAACAGCAACACAGCCCCTGTTCTCAGCCCGGGTGCGCTGGTGGCCAGCGAGGGGCCGGTCTCCTCCGGTGGTGTCTCTCCCCGGGCCCCGCCTTCCCTGGCTGGCTTTAAACCAGATCTCAGACTTTCAGCTTCTTTTTGACTTTCAGAAACATCACATGTTAGCCTCTGAGAAATAATGGATGAGATTTTCTATTTGGCCTCCTCAATTTATAATTCAACCCGCTAAATATTACAGTTTCAAATTGATACTTAAGCTAATTAATAGGTAGCGGTTTATTTTCTCTGTAGGCAATGTGGTTAGTTTCTCTGTAGTAACAGAGCGGTGATGTATGGGAAGTAAATATTGTCCAAAGCATCAGAACATGTACAAGGGGTGGTCAAAATATACGTAAATGTTAAAAAACTTATCACAGTAAAAGACGCATTGCCATTAGCTCCTTCGAGAAAGACCCCCTTGCCTTGAGCACACCTATCCCACCATCCTGGGCGCTTTCTGAAGCGGTCCTGGACGTTCTGTCTTGTGAGTGTGCATAAGGTGGCCGCCACCGCCAATGCCATCCAGGAGAAAACCAGGATCACAAAAACATGAAGGCGTGTCCTTACCTACCTTGCTTATCAGATCCGGCACCGTGTAACTACTGGCTTTTCCTTGAAGTAAGAACGACCATGGAAGGTTTACACTGGGAGTTGATTTAGGACACCGGGGCAGCCATGACCTTGCAACTAGACCCTCACGAAAGGAGTCTTACAGAACTGCTTCAGAGAGCGGCAAGAGCAATGGGACAATTGTGTTTGAAGCCAGGGGCTGTCTTGAGGGTGATGGATGGCTGTATGTCCTTTACTATTACAAATATTTAAAAATGTGAACATTTGCCGTATTTTCCCACCACACTGTGCGCAAGTCTCCATTCCGGGACTCCGCTGTCCCCTGTCATGGGCACAGGGCGGGAGTGCAGCCTGGCCTGGGGCAGCCTGCCGAGAAGTCCAGCACAGACTGCGCTGGCCTGAGGCTGAGAGGCTGGTAGGAGCAGGGGACATGGCCGGCTTTTTGCCTCAGGGAGATAAAGGGTGCACGGAGCCCAAGGCCACCCCAGACCCTGCCGGAGAGGCAAGAAGCCATCGGAGTGCACGGAGGTGCCCCAGCACGCAGATCCCTGCGAGGGCCCAGGGTCGCAGCACTTGCTGCGCTGTCACTAAGCCCCGTGAAGTGTCTGCCGTGGAATTACTTCCCTGTCTGCTGCCGCTAAGCTCCTTAGCAACACGGAGTCCGGGGCTAATCTGCAACCTGTGCGGCAGCGTGGAGGGCCGTCCCAGGGCCCTTGAAGCCCAGCCCGCAGTCCTCTCCCTGGGAGCATGCAGGGCTCCCAGGCACCAACGCCGCACACAGGGCAGCACATCTGGCTTGGACCCAGGAGGGAACTACTGACCCTGGGGGCTGGGTTCTTTTTGGGTGAAGTTTCTCTTTGTCTTTTTCTTTTGTTTTGGTACTGGGGATCAAACTCACAACCTTGTGCCTGCCTGGCAGGCACTTAGGCCACTGAGCTAAATCCCCGGCCCTATTTTTTGACACAGGGTCTCACTATGCAGTGAGGCTGGTCTTGAACTCACTTTGTAGCCCAGGCTGGTCTTGAACTCACAATGATCCTCCTGCCTCAGCCTCCTGAGTGCTGGGATTAAAGGCGTGCGCCACCACGCCTGGCTCTCTTTTTATTTCTGTGTGTGGAGCTGTGGTAGTCTTGAAGAACCAAACAAAAAGAAAAGAAATTACTTAAAGGAGGAAAAGCATAGTGACAGAGAGAGCATGGGCTGACTCCTCGGGCTGCCAGCCGGCCACCGTCCCTTCGGCCACACACGGCCTCCAAGTGGAGGAAGCCCAGCAGCGCGCTGTGTGGTGGTCTTTGCTGTTTCGCACCCTTTCTGACCACCTATTTATCACCGTGGAGTCTGGGGAAGAAGGCGAGGGATCTCACCCCAGGCAACCAGTCACAGGAATGTAGGTTCGACTTTCATTAGAATTCTCTGGATAGCACCAGTGGGGTGCTTCTGGGTTCCATCTTGGAGGTTGTGAGTGAAGGATGACAGGACCGATGTCTGATGTTTGGGCCTGCCCTGGGCTCATCAGATAGGCCGCAGCCCACCGGAGTGGAAGGGGCTGCGCACCTGCGGTGTACGCAGAACTCGGGTCCCTGCAAGGCAAGAGGCTCTGTCATGTGGCAGATCGGGGCTCGACTGGGCTTCAGAGCCTGAGTGCTTTTCACTGCTCTGTGCTTCTGTTTGGGGCTGAAAAGTCACTTAAGGTCCCTCAGTTTGGGAGGTTGAGGTAAGAGGATTGTAAGTTCAGTGCCAGCCGGAGAAACTTAGTACTCACAAAATAAAAAAGACTGGCATGTAGCTTAGTGGTAGAGTGCACCTGGGTTCAGTTCCTAGTCACACACACATGCACCCACACACACGTACACATGCACCCCCACACACGTATACACGCACACACACATACACATGCACTCACTGATTCCTGAAGGAAAATGATTAAAAATTACTTCTGAAATCTGCAAGTCTGTTTTCTCTTTACTTGCAGAATAGGCAGCTTTATAACCCCTGATCTCCTTCAAAAAGATGTGGTTATGATCTGTGTTCTTTCCAAGGCATTTTGAAAAGCAGCTGTTTATTAAAATGCCAGCAGTGGTGATTAATTTCGGATGCTCCACAGTGCGTCTGTGTGGGGCCGATGACACCACCAGCTGCAGGAGTCTGCAGCAAGCTCTGCATGGACGTCCTGAAATGATGTCCCTTGAAATGTATCTACCGTGTCCTTTAGAAAGCCCTGTTCGTACATCCAACATCCAAGTAATCCTCATGCTTCTTGACATCTTCGCATGCAACTGGAACTTCCTAAGAAAAATAAAGACCAAGGAATCTATGGGTTAACTGTTCTCATTAGAATCTGTAAAGAGACATCTGCTAGCTGAAATTCCAAAAGTGGAGATTGATTCATGGCGCCCTAAATCACATCTGTATGGGCCAAGAGGTGGCTGGGCTATGAACTCTCATGGAAAAAACATCTGCCAGCAACCAAATATTGACCCGTATTTACACAGGATGCAAAACAACAGCCCGAAGGTGGGTGCCCCTCTGATGAGGGGGAGCAGAACCAGCATATTCCAGAGGTCCCTGTGTGACAGAGGAAGAAGAGGAACCCGGGTAAGTGACATCTTCCTAAACCCTGGGTGACTGGACACAGTTCTTGGCTGGGTTGTCTGCATGGACGGCCTGCGGCTGGATCAGTACGAACAATGGGATGAGGCTCCTGGGACAGAACAGAGCACGCGGGCAGATAGACGAGGGGGGCTGCGAGCAGGGTGCTGCTGTCCGGGGGACCCGCGGCTGAGGGGAAGATAGGGTTTGGAACCAAGTAAGTCGGCTGGCAGAACTGACTTGTGCTCAGTCAATTCACCAAATGAAAGCTTTGCTGCAGGACTAAATCCCTCAAATCTAACATAATTCACTAAAATCAATTTGCAAATGTATCAGTCGGGTGAATTACCTAGGTGCTATGATGTGTTTTTACTAACAGTTAATAAAATATGTAGCAATTCCAGTGGCAAGGGCTGACCTCAACAATCTTTGGGGATGTTTCCAAATGCTCTGGAAGAAGACGGAGAGTCCAAGTCTCTTATCTGATGTTATAGCCAAACACCACGGACTGGATGGTTTATGAAGAACACAGGTGCTGGAGGCTGTGAAGACCAAGATCGAGGTGCTCAGCTGAGTGCTCCCTCCTCTCACGGTGAGATGGAGCATGGCTTCGGGCGAGGGTCTCTCTTCCTCTCCCAAAGCAACCGATGCCACTGTGAGCGCCACCCTCACGACCTCCCCCTCATCTGCTCGTCACCTCTCGGTCTCTACCTCCAAATCCTACTCGCATAAGAACGAGTCAGATTTCCCTCTCTCAGTCCCGTCTCACAGCAAGAAATTTCAGCACATGACCTTTGGGTGGGGGTGCATTCAGACCACACAAGCACATCTGAGTGCTCGGACTTTTGGGGACGGTGAAAGTCGTGCGTATGAATCTCTCCACCTCACGTGCATTTTAAACTCCTCTTAATTCGTGAGTTTGGTTCATAGACTGGAACCGCGAAGGTCTGTTCATAGCCCCGGAAAGGGTCGATGTTTAGCTGGGACAAATGTCCAGTGGCAAGCACATGCAGAATTTGTCACACTGCCTAAGAATCAACCGGGATGCTGGGTAAGTGGGCCCAGCCCAGAGGAGAGCTCAGCTCCTCCCTTTAGCTGGGCTGGCAGCAACACCAGCTGCGGTCTTCCTGCCTCCCTGTCAGCATGGCTGGGAGTTCTCCATGCCACACGTCGGCCTCTGTGGAGCGATCACTCGGAAGAGTCACGTCAGTCTGTGTGGACCACAGGCCGGTCCTGCGCTTCTTGCAGGGCGGGCAGACCAAGCTTTGACCCCGGAGCCCTGTGCTGCGCAGCTGGTCAGTGCACACAGAGGGCGGCTTTGGGGCCCATCCTGTTCCCAGTGCAAGGGGCTGAACAAAGGTGGTAGGCCTAGGTCTCTGCTGCCTGCTGGGGGGCGCGTCCCGCCCCTCTCCAGTCGCTCGGGGGTGTGGCCGCTCATTCCCGCGGCCCTCATCTCTCCCATCACCCCTTTTTGCCAACACCATCGTGGGTTTTCCTCCTGGACTCCCTGGCCCTCTGCGTGGCTTCCTTCCCCACCCGTCCGTTTCACTTTCAGAACTTACCAGGAGCTGTGGACGGCCTGCACTCCCCACAACTGCACCCACACTGCCGAGGACTTCTGGAGAGGTCGCAGCCAACCTGGCGGAGTTCCCTATGTACCCCGGGGTCCTCAGCACAGGGCGCTCGGCGAGACCCCTTCTTCAGTGACCACGAGACCCCATGACGGGCTGCAGTGGGTCAGCGGGTGCCTGGGTCTTCAAACATGGGAGAGAAAAACAGAAGCTGCCAGGAGCCGACTCCCTCATGACATGACAAGAAACAGGAAGAAGAAGAGAATGAGAAAGAAAGTCCTCGCTTGGCCTCAGGGCGCATGGGCAGCAGGACAGGGAGACAGGACGGGAGTGACCATGGGTCACACTGCATGCAGAGTGGAGTGAGAGCGACCGGAAAAGGAGGAAGCAGGAGGAGGGAGGAGGAGGAGGAGGGAGGGGCACTGCCGGTCAGCGTTAAAGAAGCTGTCAAAACGTGCCACCCAGAGGGGACATTAGGGCGAAGACCTCATAGGGAGGTGCGGGTCAGACACGCAGCTCCTCCCGCAGCCCCGAGAAGACCAGCAGCTCTAATACATCAGAAAACCCAGGTGGCACCGCTTCTGCTAGGCCCAAAATCCCTGCATCCCCACCCCTACATCCCTCCCTGGCCCCACCCCTGCGTGTTCCCGGCCCACGAATCTCCCCACACTGCGCTGGCCCCCCGCCCTCCGCACACTGCTGTTCTGCGGGTCTCCCCCTCCACTGATGTGGCAAAGCTTCCTGCCCTCTCTGAACCATTCCTTCTCAGAGCCACCTGCTTGGCCAGCCTTCGCAGCTTGGGTGTCACCTTCGAGACTGGGGGACACTCTGCATCACCCCTCCACACACCCACGCACAGGCCGAGCCCCTGCCTTCGGCTGCCCAGCACCCTCCTCTTCCTTCCGCAAGCCCGAGTGTAGCCTCACTCAGCTCGTGACGGCCGAGGCAGAGCTGCCAGCCTTGCCATCGGAGCAGCCAGCACTGAGACCAGGGTATGGGCTCAGTACCCACGAGGGAAGAGCGAGGGACCTTGGCATCCACCGTCTCGGTCACCGAGGGTGGAAGCCCGCGGGGAGGCCAGTCTGTTCACCTCCGGCCCCGCTGCAGGTTGACCACAGTGCCTGGAGCGTGGTCAATACTCAGAATGGCACCACAGTGACATTCAGCTTCCAGCTTTCATGTGCTGTTGTTTCTGGGGCTGGGGCAAAGCTTGCATCCTCTGACGCAACCCACATTCCCCGTAGGCAGGTGCTCTTTCAGTTTAACAGAACCGTGGATGCAGTGGCATGCATCTGTCATCCCAACTGCTAGGGAGGCTGAGGCAGGAGGATCGCAAGTTCAGAACTGGCCTGGGCAACTTTATGAGGGTTTACTATAAAACAAACAACCAATCAAACAAACAAACGCGCCAGTGTACAATGGCTCTCTCTACCCTGGAATTAAATTCATTCAAAAACCTCTTGTGCCACGAGAGGATATAAAATGCCCGTTCCATTTAGGGTCTACCATCCTCCTGACAGCCTAGCATGCTGTTCTCAGACATGACCACAGAAATACTCCCAACATGCCAGTGCATCTACAGGGTACACATGTCTAAGTCGTGGACACGTCCCAGAGCACTGCCTTTCTCCACCCTGGGTTCCCAGCCGGCCGGGGCTCCCATCTGTGCACTCAGCACGGATTCAGGGAGTCCCTCCAGGTGCTCAGCACTCTGCTGGTGTGGGGCCAGCACTTGGCAGGGCTGTGCATGCCCCTGGGGTGAGCTCAGTGTGGTCATGCTTGGTGAGGGGGCCGGAAATGGGGTTGTTTCAGAGAAGTGCGAAACACAGAAGCAAGTAAACCGTGAGCGGGGAAGCTGCGAGTGCTGGGAGGGTAGTGAGGCCCTAACCTCGGCGCGGGTCCCTGGGGCAGGGAAGAGGCCAGCTGTGCTAAACCTGGGGGGTGAAGTGAGCAGAGCAAGCCAGCTGGGGACGCTGTGAAGAGGTCGTCCAGCTGAGAAGGGATGGAGGCTGCAGTAGGGTCTTGGGGATGAAGCATGAAAGTTTTATTTCAAGGCAAAGCTTGTGGGTGCCAGGAGGGAGGAACCCCCTTGTTATGGTTTAAACACACAATGTTCCTTGACACTCATTGGAGGGCTTGATTCCCAGGGCAGCAGTGTTCAGAGATGGGGCTTTTGAAAGGTGGCTGGATCATGTAGGTTGATCAATGGATGGAAGGCATTGCTGAAGTCACAATCTGATGGCACTATGAGGAGGCGGTGGACACAGCAGGTGGGGCCAGTTGGAGGGCTTAGCTCGTATACCTGTCCTGAGCCCTTCTTCTCTGGCACTCTGGGCTTCCCGATGGCATTAGGTGAGCGGCTTTCCTCCTCCCTGCCCTTCCAACGTGGTGTTTCCAGCCTGCCACATGCTAAAAACAATGGAACCAGCTTGCTATGGACTGAATCCCTGAAACCACGGAGCAAAGTAGACCTTTTCTCGTCTAAATGTTTAATTCTCAGGTATTTTGTCACAGTCATGAAAAACTGTACCTTCCCAACATGAATTCACTTCTCAGCTGGTGACCGCACTTGTGCCGGGCCGTTACAGCACGCTCTGAGTCAGGAACTTGGACAGTGCCTGTGAAGAAGGTGGGGGCTGTGGAGCAGAGGAATCAGCCCCCCGAGGGCCGCCCCGGCTCTGCGGGAGAGGTGGGCGTGCAGAGGATGGAAAGGATCCCACTCGAGGGCTATGCTAGGGACTTCTTCTTTTTCTAATGGACAATAGGAATAGCAGGAGCACGAGTCTGGAAAAGTTCTGTGAACTGGTTTCCTAGACTGCTGCATGGAGAGAGTGGTGTTTTGATTTTCTACGGAGCAGCAGGTGGTCTTTGTGCTGCACAGAGAGGTTCAGGCGAGAAAGCCCTCGCTGGGAGTTGTGTCTTTGTTCAAAGCAAGGTCTTCCTCCAACACTGGGCTGTCTTCATAGTTACACATATCTCAAATATTGAAAAATAAAACAATTTTTAGGATTTGAAATGAGCACACACAGATTGGACACGTTACCCATGTGTCCTTAGGACACTGAGATAAAGAGGAGTTGACCAGGTAACTGTATGTCCTTGGTTTATGACGCCCAACTTTGGTGGGACATTTCTGGGTGCCACTGGATGATGGATGATAAAATCATGGCTATGAATATTTATGTCACTCATCTGGACTCCTACCAGGGACCCCAGGGAGCACTCCGTGGTTTATAACACCCAAACCATTCTTTTTCATATCACTGCAGGAAAGGGAGACTGTGTCCCTTAAATATGTCTTTGGGTGGTTTTACATTTCACACTGTTTCTTATTACTTCATTAGGAGAGCGTCCTCTGTTATCATCAGAAGACAACACTGGCAGAGCTGAGAAATGCCAACACACTCCCTTCCTGCCCTGCCAGATTTTCAATATGCAAATTGACTTTGACATGTACTTCAAAGAGAATCCGACTGACTGAGTTTGAGATCTGCCTGCACCATCCTCAACGAGGCAATGCTTCTTTTAGCTGGCCTGGGCTACGGGACAGGAGTCCTCACTTGTGGGGCAGTAGTCCCTTGTGACTGCCTTGCCTAGTGAATTGTGCTGCTATTCAAACTTTGAAGGGCGTGCGAAGGTTGGAAGTTTGAGCTGTGTTCTTGGGTAAGGTTTTTGTGGTGTCTAAAACCTGGTCTGGTTTTCAGATATGTGGTGTAGTGTACAGCTCACCCTTAAGAGCTGTTCTGATCCGCTGCTGCTGTGGCCTCACCAGGGTCTGGTGAGAAGACAGAATCAGAAGTGGATTCCCGGTGTGGGAGTGGGCTGTGGTGGGCCTGGGCTCTGGGAAGAGCAGGCAGCAGGACACTCATGGGTCACTGGGCACCTGTGATTCCACACAGGCAAGTGCAGCCTGCTCTTCAGGCCCCCTGGAGCCCCTGTGGGTGGTCACCTTCAGAAGTGAACTGTGCAGGTGAGGCCAGGGCTGCGCACTGCCAAGGGAGGCAGCTGTTATGGCCTAGGGGACTCTTACGTGACTGTGTGATTAGGGTGGCGTGTCAACTTGATCGGCTTTGGGATCAGCTGGGGGATTGTGGGCACACTTTTGGGTGTGTCTGGGTGGGTCATGGAGGCACAACCTTGGGATCTGTGTCTGTTCCGTCGTTCTTTCCTCTCTAGCACTACCCCCTACTCTTCTTTCTGGCCCCCATGGACTAAGCATCTTTGCTCCGTCTCCCCTTTTGCCATGAGCCGGTCAACCACGCACTGAATCTCCTTAAGACATGAGCCGAGTTAAACATCTCCTTCACATGGTGGGTGCTGGGTATTATGTCCCAGCCTCAGGAAAGCTGACGAACTCAGGGCCCTTCTTCCAGCCTCCTGCCCATGCGGCTGCCCAGGGGTTGCGCTCCTGGAGGATCCCTGGAGTCTTATTCAACCCTGTCAAACTCAGTCCAGATCTTGCTTCAACACATGGGTCCAATGGGGCTGTCCATGGCTCCTGAACAAATGAATGGATGAATGAATGAATGAATGGAGGTTTGGGAGCCATGCAACCAGAAGACTGACATCTGGTTCAGATGTGGGCGGGACAAGGAAATGTTATCTATGCTGAAACCTCAAGAAGGTAAGGAATGGATGCCGGCAAGCATTTGTTGCGCAGGCAACAAAACAAAATTAACATGTGCGTATACATCAAACTAAAAAGCTTCTGCACAGAACAAGAAACAGCCAAGAGAGTGATGAGATAATCTGCAGAATGGGAGAAAATATTTGCTAACTATGCTTCTGACAAGGGGTTAATACCAGGATACATAATGAACATGCCCAACTCAACAGCAAGAAAAAACAAATATGATTTAAAAAAACAGGCAAGGGGCTTAAGTACACATTTCTCAAAGGAAGACACAGAAATGACCAGTAAGTATATGAAAAACACTCAGCATCATTAATCATCAAGGAAATGCAAATCAGAGCCACAGCGAGTCACCACCGCATACCCCCGGAAAGGTGAGTGTGCTAGAGACAAAAGATCACGAGAATTGGCCAAGAAGCAGGAGCCCTTGTACACTGCTGGTGAGAATGCAAATTGGTACAACTGTACAGAAGACTCCTCGAAAAGTGTAAAATAAAGTTACCGTGTGACACAGCGAGTCCTCCTCTGGCAATGTACCCACGAGAAACGAAATCAGCGCCTCCTAAAAGCAGGTGCGCTCTTGTGCTCACTGCAGCGTTGTTCGCAGTCGCCAAGGTGTGGAAACGGCTGTAGTGTCCAGTGACAGACGGACGGACAAAGAAGAAATTTGAGTGCGTGTGTGCGTGTGTGTGTGTGGTGTAAAATGGAACAGTATCAGTCTTTAAAAAGAGACCTGACCTGCATCACTGTTCTCTCTTACCGTAATGGAATTCCCACGGCAGGCCCCTTTGCTCTGGGTTCTGGAGTTGCAGTGTCCAGGAGCCCTGTGTGTGGAGACTCTGTGGCTGTGCAGAACGTCACAACAGAAGAGGGAGGGAGAGTGTGTCTCTGCTGGTCTCTCTTTTTCTTCTTCTTTTTTTATTTTAAAGAGAGTAAACTGAAACAAAACAATAGAACGAAATGAAACAAAAGAAAACAAAACAATGAGAATGATACTTGATTTCAAAAACAAGACAGCAGGAAATCAACAAATAGTTGCTATATTGCACATTGTTATCCTCTTAATAGTCGCTCAAGCTACCTGATACAGGCACGCAAAGTTAATCAAACAATATGAGTTTGCTATCATTTCAGAGGTTTCAGGTGTGTGACCTCTAATTTCTTCTGTCTGTGTCTCCTGGACTCGTTCCGGGTGGGCTGCAGGTCTGAAATTGCTTTTTGCTTCCTTGTTTTGTGCTCCTTTCCTGTGTTCCTCGGAATCGGCAGGGTACTGCGTCCCGGGTGTTTCCTGCACTGGCTGCCCGCCCCGTGGTACAGGGGATTGAGCTGGGCACCTGCATTCCCTTGACGCGAGGTTCCCAGGGTGATGGAGAGGTGGAGGGTTATGGCTCACCAGTGCTCCCCCGATAGTGGCGGGGCCTTGGTGGGTGGCTTCTCCTTCGGCCCACGGCACTGGGGGCAGGGGGTGTGACTCACAGAATCACACCCAGCCAAATGCCCTTTTCTAACCCTAACCACCCTGCAAAGGCACCACCCCTGAACAGCACAGTGAGATTACCTTGCCACCCTGTTAATACATCAACATACAACCTTGGGGACTAAGGTCCTGCGCCAGTTCCGCAGAGCAGTGATGTTCAAAGGGTCGCACGTCCATCCAGCACAGAGGCGGCGCTGGAGGGCACCCTGCCCAGGGAAGCAGGCCAGACACAGGCAGACGCCTCCTGCCAGTCTCCTCACACGTGGAGCCTGACACGTGAGCCACAGATCGGAACAGGCAGCGGAGCAGGGGTTGCCCGGGGCTGGGAGGGGGACCTGGGGGCGAGGGCTGCAGACAGCTCCGGGACCTGGGGTGCAGCATGAGGGCCACGGTCGGTGACGCTGGATTGCACCCCACAGACAGCGAAGAGGCTGTTTCTGCCTCCCCGCAGGGTGAGTGTGAGGCGGGGGAGTGTCCCCTCTGGCCGTAGCCATCCCTTCACTGCGTGTCACAGTCACACACCTGCGGGATGTGCGCGCGGAGGGGAAGGGGTGGGATTGCGCGCTGCGTCCGTCTCCCTGTGAGGAAGAACAGCCGGCCGGGTGGCTTCAGGCAGCTACTCT
>RJWM01021407.1:0-35370 GCA_004363535.1 Dasyprocta punctata
TATCTTCTAATCTATTCCATTGATCTTCAGGTCTGTTTTGATTCCAGTACCATGCTGATTTTATCACAGTAGCTTTGTAGTACAGTTTCAAGTCGGGGATTGTGATGCCTCCTGCCTTCCCTTTGTTGCCCAGAATTGCCTTTGCTATTCTAGGTCTTTTCTGGTTCCAGATGAATTTCAGGAATGCTTTCTCTAGCTCCTTGAGGTAGGCAAGTGGTATTTTGATTGGGATTGCATTAAATCTGTATAATAATTTTGGGAGAATGGCCATTTTCATGATGTTTGCTCTTCCTATCCATGAACAGGGAAAATCTTTCCATTTTCTGAAATCTTCTTCGATTTCCTTCTTTAGAGTAATGTAATTTTCACTGTATAGATCTTTTGCTTACTTTGTTAGATTGATTCCTAAGTATTTCATGTTTTTGGATGTTATAGTGAAGGGTGTGATTTGCCTTATTTCTCTGTCTGTGACTTTGTTCTTTGTTTACTGGAATGCTGTTGATTTTTGAGTATTGACTTTGTATCCAGCTACATTGCTGAATTTGCTTATTAACTCTAGTAGTATTTTGAGAGTTTTTGAGATCTTCTATGTAGAGTATCATAATCTTCAAATAGTGATAATTTAACTTCCTCCTTTCCTATCCTTATTTCTTTTATTTCTTTCTCTTTTCTAATTGCTCTGGCTAATGTTTCTAGAACTATATTGAATAGGAGTGGTGATAGTGGAATCTTTGTCTTGTTCCTTATTTTAGAGCAAAAGCTTTCACTTTTTGTCCATGTAGTATAATGATGACTATTTGTTGGTCATAGATGGGTTTTATCAAGTTGAGGTAGATACCATCTATTCCAGGTTTCTATGAAGTTTTTATCATGAATAAGTGTTGAAATTTATCAAAAGCTTTTTCTGTGTTTACTGAGATGATCATGTGATTTCTGTCTTTAGCTATGTTTATGTAGTGTATTACATTTATTGATTTGTGTATGTTAAACCATCCCTGCATTCCTAGGATAAATTCCACTTGGTCATGATGTATAATATTCTTGAAGATTTGCTGCATTCTATTTTCCTGTATTTTATTGAGATTTTTTTGCATCAGTGTTCATTCAGAAAATTGGCCTATGGTTCTCCTTTCTTGGTTGTGTCTTCCTTTGTTTTTGATATCAGAGTAATACTTGCCTCCAGGAATGAGTTAGGAAGAATTGCTCCCTTCAATTTCATTGAAAAGTTTGAGGAGTGCTGGCATTAAATCTTCTCTAAATTTCGTATAGAATTTAGCTGTGAGTCTATCAGGACCTGGACTTTTTTTGTTGCTGGTAAGTTTTTAATCACATTTTCAATTTCAGTAGCTGACAGTGTAACCCAATATCAAATTGTTATATCTTTTTGATTCAGCTTTGTTAATTCATATGTTTCTAGAAATTTGTCCATTTCCTCTGTGATTTCACCCTATGTGATTAAAAGTTTTCAAAGTAGGTGTTATGGGCATGGTCCTATGGCTCTGCCAAGCCTTATATAATGATGACAGAGATGCAGCTGAGTCTGGCATTCATGATTGGTTTGTTGTTTGGTGCTGGGACTGGTGATGTGAGTGCTGCACCTGCCCAGGTGTGGAACTGACATACAGTGTAAGGGTGAGAGGGAGATGTGTTTTTCCTCTCTTACTGGTTTGCCTTGCTGTTGCAGCAGCCATGAATTTTTGCCCCACCATACCACACTGCCTTGGAGCCAACTGAGTATGGATTGAAACCCCTAAGAACTGTAAGAAATAAACCTTTCTTTTCTGAATTTTTGATGTCACGTACTTTGTCTCAGTAACGAGAGAAAAGTAATCAAGACAGAATTTGGTGTCAGTGTGGTGGAGTAGTTGCTGTGACTAAACCTGACCATGTGGTTTAAGAGGATTTGGAAATGGCTTGTGGGAAGAGTTTGGAAAGGCTCAAAGATGTTGCCTGAAAGAGTGGTGCTGGTACAGGTTAGTCTGTTGTGTGGAAGATTCTGATCAGAGCTCAGAAGACCAGAAGTCTGATAGAAAGCCTGCCAGTAAAGACCAGTCTTGGAAGGTTTCTGCTGGGAAGTAGGATCACATTGGTTGTTGGATTCCACATGATGTGTGTTATGGCTTGGCAGAAAGTTTGTCTGCATTTTGTTCATGCCCAGAAACTTTGCCTGAGACTAGATTAAGGGTGATGGACTGATTAATCTGGCAAAGGAAATTTCAAGGCAGTTGAATGTTGAGGCACTGACATGGCTATTGCTGGGGTCTTTTAGCTAGATTTATGTTGCAAATCAAGACAAAGAGCCCTACAAGATGATTTAAGACATTGTGAGTTAGCCAAGGAAGTTGTGGACTGTAAAGATAGAGCTGAGACCTCAATTGCTGAGAAGGAACAAAGAAATAAAAAAAGATGGTGTCTTGGTTACTTTTCACTCATTGCCAAGACAAAATACCTGAAAGCCCAAAATTAGGGAAGGAAAAGTTTATTCTTACAATTTCTAGGGAGTTTCAGTCCATTAGTTTGCTCCAAGTCAGCATGGAGTGGTGGGGCTATGGTTCATGGTGGCTGCAAGCCACAAGATGCACTGGCAAGAGAGAGAGAAAGAGGAAGCAAAAGCAAGCAAGAGGAAGACCCACCTTCCCTTACACTGTATTTTAGCTCCACCCCTGGGTACAACACTCACATTGCCAATCCCGGCACTAGACAACAAACCAGTAGCTCAGCCCCATCAAAGTTATATGAGGACTTGGGGGTATATAGCCTTATCACCCAATACAGATGGCCTGGGGCCATCCCAGGGAACAACGAGTCTCCACCTTTTGTAGCCTCAAGTCAGCAAAAGTAAAAGAGTTTGCACAGAGGAAAAAGCTGCAGAGTGCCATGTCCTAGAGTGGCAACAGAGACCACAGGAAGTTTCAAAATGGCAGTAACCACACCAGATTCCACAATGGTGGTGGTGTAGGGAGCCCGTTCCTCACAGTCAGGTTCAGAGAGCTCTCAACCCCTACAGCCAAGAGAGAGGAAAGGCTGGCTATTGTTCCAGCTGACAGTGAACCTTGGTGGCATGCATGCAGCACTGGTTTTAAGTGTAAGGAAAATGCACAGCTTCCACCTTGACTTCAGAGTACAATAGTTAAAGATGTAAGGGTGAAGTCAAGGGTTCAATGGAAAATCCAGGAGTTTGAAAAAGCCAGGAAAGTGGATCATCCAAGGAGAGCTACAAAAACCAAGCAGAGTGAGCTTAAGAGAGAAACTGTGAAAAATGGAGGCCCTGGAAGTGCCGTGGGGGTGGAATCACTCAAACCTTTTGGAGTTTGCAACCAGATTGCTTCAGATGCTAAGTATAAATCTCCAGGACTTAATGTTTGCCCTGCTGGATTTTGGACTTGCTTTGGTTCCAGTGCTTTGTATTCCCCTGTTTGTAACTTTTGGAATGGTAATATTTATCTTGTGCCATTGCATTTTGGAAGTGTTTAACTGGTTTTCCTTTGTACAGGTTAAGAACTTGCCATAGATCTTGGAGAAGACATGGGACTTAGACTTTTCAGCAATGTTGAAACTGTTAGAACTGTGGCAACTCTTGGAAATGGACTAAATGCCTTTTGTATAAAGGATATCCGAGTCCTTGGGGGGCCAGGGGTGGAATGTTATGGGTATGGTCCCGTGTCCCCACCAAGTTTCATGTAGTTATGACATGGACACAACTAAGTCTGGTATTCATGACTGGTTTGTTGTCTGGTGCTGTGATTGGCAATGTTAGTGCTGCACCTGTCCTGGGATGGAGCCAACATACATTGTAAGGGTGAGAGGAAGGCATGTTTTCCCTCTCTTGCCAGTTCACCTTGCTGTTGCAGCAGCCATAAATGGCTGCCCTGTCATGCCATGATGCTTGGAGCCAACTGAGTATGGACTAAAACCCCCAAGAATTGTAAGAAATAAACTTTCCTTACCTAATTTTGAGCATCAGGTATTTTGTTTCAACAATCAGATAAAAGTAACCAAGACAGTAGGTATTCTTGATCTTCTGAATTTCTATGGGATCTGTAGTAATTTCACCCTTTTCATTCCTTTTTGCATAAATTTGAGTTTTTTCTTTCTTTTTCTTGATGAGTTTGGCTAGAGGTTTATCAATTTTGTTTATTCTCCCAAAGAACCAGCTCTTTGATTCATTCATTTTTTGCATTGTTTTCTTAGCCTGAATTGCATTAATTTCTGCTCTGATCTTTATAATTTTCTCTCTTCTATGAACTTTGGCTTGACTTGCTCTTCTTTTCCTAGGAGCTTGAGGAGTAGCATTAGGTTGTTCATTTGTGCTCATTCTATTTTCCTGATGTGATAATCTGTTGCTATATATTTCCCTCTTAGGACTGCTTTCATTGTATCCCACAGGTTTTGGTATGTTGTATCTGCATTTTCATTGAATTTTAAGTATTGTGTAACTTCTTTAATTTCACCTGTAACCCCTTGGTTGTTCAAGAGGTTGTTATTCAATTTCCATGTGTTTATGTATGTTTTGCAAATTTTTTGCCATTAATTTCCAATTTCAGTGCACTATGGTCAGATAATATACATGGGATTATTTCAATCTCTTTGCATTTATTTGTGTGTGTTCTATGGGCTAATATATGATCTATTTTGGAGAATGTCTTTTGTGCAGCTGAGAAGAATGTGCATTCTGATGTGGTTGGGTGAAACCTTCTGTAAATATCTACTATGTCCATTTGTTCAAGGGGTTAACTCAGTTCTCTATTTCTTTGCCGACTTTTTGTCTAGTTGACCTATCTCTTTGTGACAGTGGGGTATGAAATTCCCCTATTACAATTGTGTTATGTGTATTTGGTTTTTCATGTCTATCAGTATTTGTCTTATATAACTGTGTTCCCCTATATTTGGTGCATATATATTTATGATTTTTAGCTCTTCCTCTTGATGTTTTCCCCTAATAAATATGTAGTGACTTTCTTTATCTCTTTTGATCATTTTTGTTTTGAAGTTCACATTGTCTGCAAATAGAATAGCTACCTCTGCTTTTTTCTGGGTTCCGGTTTCATGGAGCATTGTTTTCCATCCTTTGACTTTTAGACTGTGAGTTTCTCTTTGAGTCAGATGTGTTTCCTGTATACAGCTTATTGTTGGATCCTGTTTCTTGATCCATTCTGTCAACCTATTTCTTTTAATTGGTGAATTGAGGCTATTTACATTGATGGATATAATTGGTACATAATGGCTCAGTTTTGTCATGTTATTTTTCTGTTGTTGGTTTCCTGCTTTTCCCCTTTGTTTAACTGCTTGCCCTGGGAGGAGAATGAGAAGGGCCCAGCGAGGGGCCCCCGCCTGGCCCGAGTGGCGCAGGCACTGATCAGGACTCACTATGGACTCCCTTCCGGCGTCCTGAGCCCAGGACCTTGGAGGAGAACGAGAAGGGCCCCGAGAGGGGCCCCTGCCCAGCCCGAGCGGCACAGACACCAATCAGGACTCAATATGGACTGCCTTTCGGGGTCCTGAGCCCAGGACCTTGGAGGAGAATGAGAAGGGCCCCGCGAGGGGCCCCCGCCCAGCCCGAGTGGCACCGGTGCATGGACTTGGAATCAGGGACAACACTCCCCCCTCCCCATGAGCAACCTGCTGTTTTGGAGGTCTGGCTGGATTGATAGCAACCAAGGAACATCAACCAACTTTTGTTTTGTAGATTTGGCCAGGCCTCTGGTCAGCAACCCAAACATCTCTTTACAGTGGGCAATGTAGCAAGTATGGGGGATTCTCTTCTGCCTTGTCTTTTATTATTAATAAAAAATATTAAAAAAATAACTGCTTGCCCTGTCTGGTAGTTTCTTTCTGTTATTGTTCTGGAAATTGTAGTCATTTTTATCTCTGTCCAGTATGTCTTTCAGTACTCTTTCTAGGGTTGGTTTCGTGGACAAGAATTTCTTCAGTTGTTCTTTGTCATGGAAGTATCTTATTTCTCCATTAATTTTCAAAGAAAGTTTTGCAGGGTACATCAATCTGTGTTGAAAGTTGTTTCCTTTCAGGGCTTGAAACATTTTGCGCCAAGCTCATCCTAACTTGAGGGTTTTTGCTGAGAAGTCTGCCATGATTCTAATAGGCTTTCCTTGATAGGTGCATTCTGTCTTTTATCTAACAGCTTTTAGTATTCTGTTTTTATGCTGGATTTCTGGGATCTTAATTATCATGTCTAAGTGTAGATTTATTCTGGTTATGACTGTTTAGCGTTCTATATGCCTCACATCTCTATACCTGATTCTTTTCCCATCTTTGGGAAATTTTATGCTATTACTTCTGTGAAGAGTTTACCAATGTCATTTGCATTGACTCCTGCATCTTCATTGTTGCCTATTAATCTTATATTATTCTTTTTTGCCTCATCATGAAGCTGTTGAATTGTCATTTTATACTGTCTTGTTATTTTTGGAAGTTATTTCCTTTCATAATTGCTAGCTGCGATCCTGTTCCAAGGTCCAAAATTCTATCCTCAGCTTCATTCAAATGGTTTTGCCAACTTTCAATAGAATTTTTTTTATTTCCTATATATCTCTTTGAATTTGTTTCATGCATTCTACATCTTTTCTATATTGTTCATTCAAGATTTCCATCATTTTTCCATGCTTGTGTACTTTTTTTCTATGTATTCTCTAGCTATGCTAAGCAACTCCTTCATTAAGGCTGTCATTTTTTTCTTTATGTGAGAGATTATTTCTAATCTGATTTCCTCTATAGCCTCATGGATTTGTTTCTTTATTTCACTTGCTATCTTTTCAGAAATTTCAGGTGTATGACTACTAATATTCTCTATTTCAAAGTCTCTTATACTTGTTCCTGACAGACTGGACATTTGAGTTTGCATTTTGCTTTTCTGTTTTGTCATTTTCACCTCTTGGGTTAATATTTTAGTGTTTTCTAACCCTCTAATTCCAACTGTCTGTCATGTGTGACTTAGGGTCCTACTGTGCTATTGATGTTTGTCCAAATGCTGTGTTCCATAATGAAGGGGGTGGCCAGTCACCTGAGTTCCTCCTGTAGGGAGGAACTTTTGGGTGAATCCTATATTCTTCCTAGGCTGACTAGCCTAGGAGTGATGATGTAAGTCAACTCTTAGTTCCTGCTTTTACTAGGGTTCCAGGCTGATACAGGCCACCAGATCTACCTGGCTGTAGTGTGTGCCTCAGTTGGGACCCTACTATGTAACTGGGTGTCTTGTAGGCCCTTTTGATTTTCTCCACATTGGGGGAGGCCTTGTTGGCACTCTCTTCAACACACTTGGTGTTCTCTGTATGAAAGAAGAACTTAACCACACTCTTGCCAGACTTGCCAAGCATCTATGGCTGGGGTTGGGAGTTTCCTGCCACTCCCCTTTACCCACTGAGGTCCTCTATTTCGGGGGGGAACTCACCACACTGTCGTAAGCCCACTGAGATCCTCTGTGTGGGTGAGGGGTTTCAGAGGTTCCCAAGGTTCTGCAGGTGGAAGAAGGGGCTGTTAATTGTCCATGGACTTTTGTGGTCTTTTGGGGGGGTGAGGCTGACTGACAATCCCCTTGGTCTCCAAGGTCATGGGGCAAGGAGAAGGGGAGATCAGTGATCCCACTTACTCTGTAGGTCTATGGGGCAAGGAGGGAGGGCAGTGGACAATTCTCGGGCCCCTAGGTCCATGGAGCAAAAAGGAGGGTGAGGCTGATAAATTGGCTGGCCTCTAGGTCCAAGAAGTAAGGAGGGGGCAGAGCCAATGATCCCAGTGGCCCCTGGGTTCAAGGAGTGAGGAGGGAGTCAAGGCCAATGATCCTGGAGGCTCCTAGGTCCTGGACCATGGAGAGGTCAGGATGAATAAGCCCAGTGGCCCCTAGGCCCTGGAGTGAGGAAGGGGTCAGGGATGATCCCAGGGCCCTCTAGGTCCAAGGAGTGAGGAGGGAGTAAGTCTTAATGATCCTGGTGGCCCCTATGTCCTAGAGTGAGGAGGGGGCAGAGTCAATGATCCCCACAGCCCCTAGGTCACAATTTCTCAGTTTTTTAATGGTTAAAGACAGTTTGTGAATAAAAGGCATTGCAGCCCTTGTGAAAAGAGCCTGCAACTCATTGTGTGTTTTCCTTAGAAGAACTCCAGTGGAGAAGTGTACTTCATTGATCAGAATGATTCTGCTCTACCAACAGAGGCCTGGAACCTAAAGTATATCATGCTTCCCAATTCCCCCATAGGAGTGAGGGGAAAGACATATCATTTTAGCACTGTGGCAGGAAAGACTGCCCAACTTAGCACTCTTCATTATAAGTCCAAAACAGAGAAGGAAGCCTAACTGTATCCTTTGTTGTGGGTGCTTCTGCAAGTAACAAGATGCACACTTTGAGTCTCTCAGTTTTCTATGGTTCAAGGCAGTTTGCATAAGTACAGTTATGCACCCTCATGTAAGGAAACAGCCTGCAGCTTGTTGTGTGCTTCCCAGATAATAGCACAAAGGAAAAAATTACCTTAATGGCCTGAATGACCCTGCTGTAGGAATTGATGCCTGGAATTTAATATGAGTGGTGCCTCATGTTTCCATATAAGAATGAATGGATGGATAAATGTCATTGTGCCACATCTCCATGGAAAGTATCCCAGTTAAGTCAAATTCAGAGTAAGTCTCAGTAAGCAATGCCATCATTTCTGAAGACTTTGGGTTCTGTGCTTCTATGTATAACTGAGAATTACATGCATCATTTCTCAGTTTTTTTTATGGTTAAAGGCAGTTTGCTAATGAAAGGCATTACAGCCCTGGTGAAAGGAGCCTCCAGCTCATTGTGTGTTTTCCTTAGAAGAACTGTACTGGAGAAGTGCACATTAATGATCAGAATGACCCTGTTCTGCAAACAGAGGCCTTGAACCTAAAGTAAATCATGCTTCCCTGTTCCTGCATTGGAGTGAACAGGAGGCCATATAGTTTTATCACTCTGGCATGGAAGACCCCTCAACTTAGTCTGCTTTGCTATAAGTTGAAAACAGAAAAGGGAATCTAATTGTATCCTTTCCTTTGGACTCTTCTGCAAGTAACTGAGATGTGCAGTTTGAGTCTTTCAGTTTGTTATGGTCCAAAGCATTTTGCATACGTATGATTATGCATTCTCATGTAAAGAACCAGCCTGCAGCTTGTTGTGTGCTTTCCAGATAACAGACCCAGGGAGAAGAGCACATCACTGTCCTGAATGACCCTGTTCTAGGAATTGAGGCCTGGAATGTAGTATGAGTGGTGCATCCTATTATGCCATAAGAATAAACAGATGGATAAATATCTTTGTACCATATCACAATGGAAGGTGTCCCAGATGAGTTAAGTTCAGAATAAGTCTAAGTGAGCAAAGCCATCATTTGTGAAGACTTTTGGCTCTGTACTTCCATGTATAACTGAAACATAAAGGACTCATTTCTCAGTTTTTGCCAGTACAATTCAGTTTGCGAACAAAAGCCCTTGCAGCCCTGGTGAAAAGAGCCTGCAACTCATTGTGTGTTAACATTAGAAAACTCCAGTGGAGAAATGTACATCCACTATCAGAATGATCCTTCTTTATGAATACAGACCTGAAACCTAAAGTAAATGGTGCTTCCCAGTTCACCAAATGGAGTGAATAGATGCCATATGCATTTGTACACTGCAGCAGGAAAGGTTCTTTGGCTAAATTCACTTTGCTATAAGTTCAAAACAGAGAATAGAACCTAACTGTATCCTTTACTTTGGGCCCTTCTGCAAGGAATTGTGATGTGCACTTAGAGTCTCCATTTGTTATGGTCCAAAGCAGTTTGCCTATGTATGTTTATGCAGCCACATGTCATGAAGCAGCCTGAAGCTTGTTGTGGTTTCCCTAGTTAATAGCACCAGGGAAAAGAGTAGCTTAATATCCTGGATGACTCTGTTCTAGGAATTGAGGGCTAGAATTTTGTATGAGTGGTGCTGTATATTTCCTCATAAGAAAGAATGGATGGATAAATATCATTGTGCCACATAACCATAGAAGGTGCCCCAGCTGGGTCAAGTTTAGAATAAGTCTAAGTGAGCAAAGCCAGTATTTGTGAAGACTTTGGCCTGTGTGCTTCTTTGCATAACTGAGAGGTACAGGTCTCATTTCTCAGTTTTTGCTGATGAAAGTCAGTTTGAGAATAAAACGCTTTGCTGACCTGGTGAAAAGAGCCTGCAACTCGTTTTGTGCTTCGTTTAGAAGAACTCCAGTGGAGAAGTGTACTTGAATGATCAGGATGATCCTGCTCTACAAACAGAGGCCTGGAACCTAAAGTAAATGTTGTGCCCCTATTCCCCTATAACAGTGAATGGGAGACCATGTACAGTTTTAGCACTGTGGCAGGAAAGACCCCCCAGCTTAGTTTGCTTCACCGTAAGTTCAAAACTGAAAATGGAACCAACCTGTATCCTTTTCTTTGGGCCCTTCTGCATGGACTTGAGATGCATACTTAGAGTCTCACCACTTTTTATGGTCCAAGACAGTTTGCATATGTATGGTTTTGCACCCACATGTAATGAGCAGCCTACAGCTTGTTGAGTGTTTCCCAGTTAATAGCACCAGGAAAAAGAGTACCTTAATATTCTGAATGACCCCACTCTAGAAATTGAGGCCTGGAATTTAGTATGAATGGTCCCTTGTGTTTCCCTATAAGAATGAATGGATGGATAAATATCATTGTGCCACAACACCTTTGAAGGTGCCTCAGGTGAGTCAAGTTCAGGACAGGTCTAAGTGAGCAAAGCCATCATTGGTGAAGACTGAGTTGTGTGCTTCTATATATATCTGAGAAGCACAGGTTTCATTCCTCAATTTTTGCTGGTAAAAGGCAGTTTTCAGATAAAAGGCTTTGCAGTCCTGGTGAAAAGAGCCTGCAACTAGTTTTATGCTTCAAAAAGAAGAACTCCAGTGGAGAAGTGTGCACTGATGATTAGAATGATCCTGTTCTACAAACAGAGGCCTGAAACTTAAAATAAATGGTGATTCCCCATTTCCCCTTAGGAGTGAATTGAAGACAATATAGAGTTTTAGCACTGTGGCAGGGAAGATTCCCCAGCATTGTTTGCTTCACTATAAATTCAAAACAGAGAACACAACCTAATTGTATCCTTTGCTTTGGGTGCTTCTGCAAGAAACTGAGATGCGCACTTTGAGTCTCTGTTTGTTAAGGTCCAAGGCAGTTTGCATAATTATGGTTATGCACTCTCAAGTAAGGAAACAACCTGCAGTTCATTGTGTGCTTCCCAGATAATGGCCCCAGGGAGAAGAGTACCTCGATGTCCTGAATGACCTGCTCTAGGAATTGAGGCTTGGAATGTAGCATGAGTGGTGACTTGTATTTCCACCTAAGAATGAATGGACATATAAATATCATTGTGACACATCACCATGGAAGATGCCACTGCTAAGTCGAGTTCAGGATATTTATAAGTGAGAAAAGTGATTATTTGTGAAGACTATAGGCTGTGTGCTTCTATGCATAACTGAGACATACAGGTCTCATTTCTCAGTTTTTGCTGCTAAGTTTGTTTGCAAATAAAAGTCTTTGCAGCCCTGGTGACAAGAACCTGCAACTCGTTGTGTGTTTACCTTAGAAGAACTCCAGCAGAGAAGTGTACAGCAAATATCAGAATGTTTCTGCTCTAGAAACAGAGGCCTGGAACCTAAAGTAAAGGGTGTGGCCCAATTCCCCATTAGGAATGAATGGAATGAATGGAAAGGATACAGCTTTAGCACTGTGGCAGAGAAGACTCCTCAGCTTAGTGTGCTTCTCTATAAATTCAAAACAGAATGGAACCTAACTGTATCCTTTGCTTTGGGTGCTTCTTCAAGGAACTGAGAAAAGCAGTTTGTCTCTCTCAGTTTGTTATGTTCCAAGGCACTTTGCATAAGTATTGTCATGCATCCTCGTGTAAAGAACCAGCCTGCAGCTTTTATGGTAGTTTGTATTCTCCACCTCCACCCCATGCACACATGCTTTTGACCTGTTTAATTTTTATGAATAGGGGTAACTTTTTAGTTCTTAAGAATTATATTTTCATCAAGTGATACTTATTTTTAGTCAGATATGAAAGGTTTTTGAAAGGCTATCTCTGAGTCTTCCCCAACAGTATGTATAGGAGTGGGGGAAGTTTTCCTATGTAAGACTTTCTAGTAATCATCTACTTGTATCCTGAGAAAGAGTTTAGGAAAATAGTTAAGAACTTGAATGAGAGATGTATTTTCAAGAAACAGAAAGCAAAAATGTCATCTTGCAGTTTTATTGAAAGGACAGATGCACCATGCACAGGATAAGACTGTAAAATATGGGTAGTTTCTCCTCATTCTCCTGCAGAGGCTCTATCAAGTTCCTAGACAAATAAGATACATTTTCCAATTTTGTTCCTTATGGTTTTAATAAAGAAGTGTGTGTGTGTCTTAAGGAAGTTTGCATTTAGGGAATACTGGGTTAAACAAAATTAATTAGCCTTTTAAACTAAAAATAAATAGTACATGAATGTTGTCTTATTACCAAAAATATAAAAAATAATACTTAAGGCATTATTTCTCCCACTTTTCATTAATCTCAGTTTCATTGTAGTGCCAACAACAGCAAGGTTGATTATCATTTTAATGGGTAAATGCCAAAATTTGTTTTGCCATGATGAAATAAAATCACATGTGTACTGCATATTGAAAGTATATATGGGCACACAAGTGTATGTGTTGTGCAGCTGTTTACAAAAATAGCATCCATGTTTTGTATGCATTTTGATGAAAAGTTTTCTTCAACTTTTTTCAAATGGTAGTATTTTTCAGATGTCTACATTCATCAGTATATCTGGCACAATCAGAAATACAATGACTATTTAGATTAAGAACAAATGTATTACACTAAAACACACATTGTCATCAGTCCCTCTTAAAGGAATACTACCTCACTTTAAGAACACTTATCCTATCATTCTTTCCACTTTGTCTTGTGAATATTTTTACTTGTGCTGTCATGGCTGACTCAGTGTCCTGAACTGATTCAAGATGTTTAGCTTTCGTGGTTCTTTTTACTTTGTGGCAGAGCCAGAATTCATATGGTGTCAGATTTAGTGCATAAGGCTGGTAAGAATACATGCTAATATTTTTGTAGGTCTGTATTTCTTTTGGATGGCATTCAGCAGCACTATATTTTTGATCATACCTTGTAAAGACATTCATGAAAGAGGACATAAAAGAAATCTTTAGAAAATGATAAGAACAATGGGATAAATGGGATAAATGTCTTCAAAGGAAGGGGAAACTATTTTGAGGGGCATTAATGGCAGTGTGTCTTTTACTGTAATAATATATTTTTTAATTGAAACACACAGTTTAGTTTTGATCAACTCTCATGTATAGCTAGATTTCAATCATCCAAAGGACAGCACTGTGATATACCATCACTCATATCCATAGAAAAGGCATTAATCATTTCAAATATTCTGCTTTTCTTATAGTTCCAATAGAATAAAAATATTCGTTCATGTTAAATTAAGAATATTTTCTCAATTTTTAAGGCTCAGCTTCTTTATCCTTTACAATTCTATTTTCTCTGGTACTATCAATTTCTCTTCCCACTTTTGGTAGGTGTCACTTCTTTTACTTGAAATGATTTTAATGCAGATCAAACCATAGTGGTACACAGCTTTTACAGAAACTTCACTTCCTACTCTTATCATTCTGTAGTATAATCTTCTCCTTTTGAGCCATATAGAGACCAGGAAGTTCTGGCTGCCTTCTCCAGTAATCCAGTATGTAATTCACATCCTCAGGGTTTAACACTGTGCTCAAGTAACTACTTGTAAAAAATAGAGTAGAACAAAAAAAATCACAGAATGTCACTTTTAACATTACATTGCAAAAATCTGTTATTTTCTTTTTAATGAAAGATTTTGTTAATTGTCTTCCTGTCTTACAAGCTGTGATGATACTAACTTACATGTTGAATTGGCCCCTACTGCACAGGACTGAGGCAGCTTACGGCAGAGTAACAGTAAATAATCAAGGCTCTCACTCAGTTTTACAATTTTCCAAGAGCTAAATTCAACAAACAACCAAAGGAACTTGCAAGTTGATCTTTTCCCATTTTGGTCTTAAGGTTATGTTGCATTGTTAAACAACATCTTTTCTTAGATTTTTAAGTAGAACACCCACGTAAGACATACCTTCCTGAATTTCAGACCCATACAAACTTTGAAATATAAAGTGGTAATTGTGTTAAGTTGCTGATTTGGGGGATAATATACTCAAATTAGATAACTAGATAGCGGAGTGCTTTTTCTAACATCCTACATATAAAATAATTATAAATGATATCTTAAACAACCCAATTTGAAATTCTTACCCAGACCTCAATAATAGTTCACTCACTTTGTTTTTTATAGCATCAAATGCTTTTTTCTTGTTCCCCCAGTAATAGTATTTATGTACATATGAATGATCAGAAGGAAAAAATAAATAGAACTTACAGATTATTTATTTATTTAAAGTTTGCCATGTCCTTATGGTAAAGTTCTGGTCAATGTAATAAAGAGAAAATATGTGCATCTTTCAATATATGCGTTCATTTCCCTTAACTTCCATCACACTCCTGACTGAAATGTTGATATGACAGTGGCTCAAGCTCCATGTTGAACCTGAGAATGAGGGCTTGTATCTAGATGTTCCCCCAAAACCTCATATATTCATGGGTGGGGTTTTTCAGATATTGCTAGAGCTTGTGAATATGGATTAAGCATGTGATACTTAGATTAGCTCACTGACTGGTTTAGTATTTTTGGGAGTATAGATTATAGGAAACCTCACTCTGCATGAGAGCAGCACCAACCAATAGATTTTTAGCCTGGATGAAATAAAAGGAAAATATGGAAGGCAGGCTGGCTGCCTTTGCTGCCATGCCATGTACTGTTTCTTTTCTGTCATTCCCCTTGGTTATGCTGTCCTGCCTTAGAGTTAACTGACTGTAGATGGAAACCTCTACAAATTGAGAGGTGAAAAAAGCCTTTCCTCCTTTAACTTTTGGGTATTGGGTTTTGTGTTCCAGCAATAAAAAAAGTAATTAAAATGACTTACATGTGAAAATAGTGAAACACCCAGTTAGAAGCAGCTGGGCTGCATGCAATTCTGACAAACCAGCCTTTAAACCACTACCTACAATTTGACCTTAGAAAGAAACCATTATTGTGAATCTCTGGTATGTTAACTCAAGTCTAAATCTAAATATTGTATATGTATTAGGTTTTCCTTGCCTATTTTTGTATAATGCATATTTTCTCTAAGATGGATACCAAGAGATAGATTTGCTGGATGGAAGAATACATATTTTCACACTTAATAAAAGCTGCCAAATTGCCTTTCCAAAACTTTCTACTGATTTATACTTTTATGAGCAGTTTACTCAAGTAACTGTTTCCCATTCTTTTGCCAAGCATGAATGGTATAAATCATTTTAGATTTTGCTAATCTGGTAAATTAAATTGATCTGGTGATTTGCATTTCTCTTAAAAAAAGATTGCTTTTGTACAATTCTTCTCAGACTCTTTTCATGCAATGAAAACTGATAATACCCAGAAAAATATACAATATACAGTGTTCCCTAAATAAATCCTGGACTCCCCTTTTTCTTTCATTAAATTTCTCCAAACACAAGATTCAGAGTAGCTCAAACTGGAAAAATTTTGTCCTAGATTCAAAGGGTGACCAGGATGACATACACAACTTCTCTCTAAGCTTCATGAAAGGTAAGTTGAGCATGTCTGAGGCTTTCTACCACAGGAACTCACTGAGAAAAAGATAGGAGGAAGGGTAAGCTATCTTCAAAGTTTTATGCAGTAGGAATGAACTTGAATATGTACTTTAGAAATTACAGTAAGCATTGTGGTTCTTGATTAAGATACCTGGCCTCACTGTAACCATAGAGAACAAGAGGAAAGTATTAGACTTGCTCATTCTGTGCAGACTAAGAGGCCTGGTAGAGTGACCTATTGTCATTGTTTAACCTAGAGTTAAGATTTTCATTGGACCCCAGAATTTCAGAGTTGAAACCTGTAAAGTCTTGGGCAAACCTGAATTAACTGGTCACTTTAGCTCATGTTTTCTTTTTCTGGATGGATCATTTTTTATGATGTCATGGCTCATGACAGTGAAGAGCAAAGAAAGGATATGAAGACACATCGGCTTCAGAGTTTTTCTAAGGAAGATTTGACCAGAATTAAAGCTATTTGTAAGAAGGATCTTCTGTTCCATATAGATAGCTGTGTACTAGCAGTTCCACTATGCTCAGTTCCTGGATGGGAGAAGACAAGTAAAAGTGTGATTCTGATACAAAAGTAGGGCTAGATTAGAAATGGTGGCTGTCAGTCATCTGTATCACCCTGCAGCCAGGTACTGTATTTTCAAGATCTGAGCAGTGCATTTTCATTGTTGCCACACACAAGATGCTGTGGTATTCATCAGGTGGAAAGGTCAGTCTTCTTGGTCACCAAAGCTGCCTTCACACATATCTGGTGTCTTGACAGAGGTGTTTCAGTGTTCCCTGGAACAACTACAAGTCCTTTCCAAAGCAGTGGCTTACTGCTCAAGGAGTGTGTTCTCTGAACAAGGCAGAGGCTGCAGAGACTTTTGTGCCCAACACTGGAAATATGCAAGATTACTTCTGCAATGCTCTACAAATGTAGGCAGTCATTAAGCCTGTCTAGGTTAAAGGACCAGGATCATAGATCCCATTTCTCACAAGGAGAACATCAAAGTATTTGTAATTGTGTTTTAAATCAGCCACAATGTCGTATATTCTTTTATCTTTCAGTGAACATACTCTTCATATTTATTATCTCTAAGAAGGAGCATGATTTAAATGTTAAAAAGTAAATTCTTAGAAATCAGAGAGATATAGTGTTGAATCAAAATTCTATGACCTTAGGCTAGTTTACCCTCATTTCATTGTAAACACATAAATAAATGGAAATAATAACATTTAATGTACAACAATTGTGAAGACTAAATCAGTACATGAAAGATTCCTGGTCCATTGAAAGCAGTCAAGAATGTTTGCTATCATTTGTGAATTATTTGTATTACTGAATTATTTTGAGGTAGATAAATATGAGCTTCTGTTACTGCTAGACTACCTTCATGAATAGAATTCATTAATTGCATGATACTGTCATAGACTTTTACATTTCAAAGGGACACCTAACAATCAACTGAGGTTAATATTCAATAAACATTTATTGAGAAACTATTCTGGATTTATTTGGATTGGAAATTAGATAAAGACTTGAAATGGAAGAAGAGATGTTACAAAGAAATTATTTTTCTTTTTTTATAATACTTTGGGTTTAAAAGACTTGGCAAATGAAGCCCTTCTGTCTTCTCCAACATTGTCAGCAGTAACAAGCAGTTCTCCCCATCCCCCCAGGTACCAGACTGACAGTGATCACTTTATGGACATTCCCTGATCAGGTTTTTGAGGGATGTGGGTGGGGGGCATTGACCACTGTGCTGCTGGCAGCTGCATACCTCAGACAGGGTGTTGTGCCAGCTTGCACAGAAAAAGATCTGGCTAGGTCCTGTAGCCAGATGGTTGGTCACTGGTCCAGCAAAATTTTTTTCACCATCCAATTTCTGGCCCGAATGTTACATTTCCCAATGGTTACTAGGGGACTATAAATTTTGAAGCTTGTTGATGGGTTCTAAAAAGTGCTTTGTAAATAGATCTTATAAAATGTTTTGAGCTCTAAGTCCCTGACAGATAATCATTTTATAAAATTATCTCACTTAACTCTCAGGACACATTTCTAAAGTTGGTGCTATTAGTATGTTTACTTTACAGATGAAGAAACTGAGGTTCAGGGTCATGAAGTGAAAAAAAGTTATAAATATAATTTAAATGAACCTATGATAACAAAATATAAAGCATTATTCAGTAAGTAACATTTTGTTTTTGCACTTTATTTGGCAAGTTACTCATTAGAAACCAAATTTGAAAACAATGAAAATATCATGTAATGTGTGGCATCATTTAATAGATACATGCAAAAATATTTTAAATAAAAGAATGCAATTTTTCTTTTATTCATTAATCATTTGACACAAACCGAAGGATTTTTGTCTAGGCGTATGGGTCCTCTGGCAGAAATTCTCCATTGACCTTTAATTATTAAAAATACTCCTAGAAATGTATTGGGAGGGCAGGGGTCAAAACATTTGTACATTGTTAAATTCACAGTTAAATATGAGCTGATTTCCTGCAAATACTGTAAACACAAAACATACTCATGGTGCTTCATATAATATTGCTAGCTTTAATTTCCTTACAGAAATGAGATCATTTTTATGATTGTCCCAGTTATTTAAAACGGCTATATGCCAACATCTATAATAATTTTAGAGCAAAATGCCCTTTTCCAACATTTTTAAAACAAGACATACATATTACTTTAGTTTCTAAACATTTATATAAAACTTAAAGTTTAATACTCAACTGGAATAAATGAGTTCGAGGACTAATGCAAGCATCTCTTAGCAAGCACATCACTCAGCTGGTGGAATAGAAGAGAGCACTGGTCGAAAGTCAGAGGAACAGAAAGCATGATTTATCTGCAGCATTCTTTGTCAAAGGCCTGTTTAAGACTTAAATCTTAATTTATCTTCAGGATCATATCCCTACCACTTAGTTCCATGATCTGGATTTGTTTTTGTGTTCCTCAGGTATTCTTTTGCCAAGAGTTCCCATGTCCCACTGGATTGTAGAAATGAATGGAACTACTTTGCAATTGAGGACAAAATAGAAAATAAACATTTTGTTAAAATAAAATCACTAACCACTAAAGAACATGTCAGAGAGGTAGCTTGATTTATTTTATAATGTAAGTTGTGATTTCTCATTATCAAGGCTGTTCAACAAAGCATTTTATAAAGATTGGATATTCACTATAGGACATTTTTTTCCTTATTGAGTTGTTTTCCTCCTATCGATTTATACAATGGCTATACATATTCTATCGCAACACTGTGCAATATGTAGTCTTTGGTTGCATGTAGCTTTTGGGCACTTCAGACATGGCTAGAACAACTAGGAAACTATATTTTTATTTTATTTTATTTGCAGTAATTTAAAATTAAATACTCACTTGTGATTTGTGACTACCATGTTGACCAAAACAGAACTGCATCTATTACTCAAGTTTTGAACACAGGGCTTCTCAAATGCAGAGCTAACTTTCATTACTTAAATAGAGGAGATTTTAAAGGCAAGTTATAAGACAGAGTTCATATAAATCTAGCAGATTTCTTCTGAGATTGACTGGAAAAGTATTTGTAAGTTAAGTACATGTCTGTACACAAATGTATTCTTAACGTCTCTGGATCCATCTCTTCCTTTGGGCTTAGGTAAGTTTGAACTTCTATTGTATATGACCAAAGTTAGATGGTAAATTCTTTGTCACCAGGATATAAATAAATTATTAAGTGAAATGATGTATAAACCTATGAAAATAACCAGTACTCTTACTAATGTTTATGAAATAAGGCTATGATCAAATAAAACTATGAAAGTGATTCAAAGATGAAAGTGGATCAGCCATTAAACTTGGCCACTGCAAAGGTAACGATTAAATGTGAGGCCATCTGGATATAAGAAATTTATTCAAATCATGTCCAATAATGATTTATGAATTTACGTGGTCAGCTTCCCTAGTGTATTCAAGAGTCGGATCCTTTACTAACCAACAAATTCTATCATCATATATTGCAAATCATGTATTTTGTGGACCACTGCCTAACCTAATTTATATCAGAATTTTCCAATTCACCCAGGTATAATGGGGAATATGAAAGTTTTGAGGCAAAAATAATCTACTGAAATTTATAATGTTGGAAAATATAAAAATAAGATCAATGAGAACATAATTAAATCATCTGAACTATTTTACTTCTTTGGTATTTTAGTGCTTTGGAGGGTATTTTAAATGTCTACTTTGATAATATTTTAAATACACACTGACTGTTGAATATATTTCAAACATAAATTGACCATGTTTACTCTAAATTTGAGTAAATATAACTTTTCTGTCTTGATTCATTTTAATTGAAAGTAACTCTTACATTCTATATGGGCACAGGGGAGACAGGGATGTAAGCAACAAATAGAGGAAAATTCTCTCTATGTAAATCATAACATCACTGCAGATGTAGGTAACAGTAGTTATTTTCCAAGACAAAGAGGAGAATGATGTGAATGACTATAGAGATTAAATATTAGTGTTTACACCTTTTATATATTGTACATTCAGAGTGTTCTGTAGTCTTGGATTCTCTGAAAAATCTTTCATGGAGTATCATACAGGGAATATTTAAAAAAATATTTTTGTCCCTATATTGACAATTAGATGTATTTTATTCAGTTATGTTCAGTCAATTCATATCACACAAGAGAATAAACCACTTAAAATCAAATGTCTCCTCTCCATGGAATCTTCAAGAATAAAGCAGCAGCAATACAAATTTCTACATGAAAGTAAAATTGTACCATGCCTTAAAGTGGAAAATGACACATAATTCCTTAATGGGAAATACTGAACATTGTGCTCTGTGAGATTGATGAATAAGATGAGATTGGAATTTTGGTTGAGATTTATGAATCAACAGTTCCCAGAGAAAATAGTTTATAGAAGATTTACTTTCCTCAAGTGATAACAACAGTGTCTGGGTTAATTAATCCGTGTTGACATTCTCTTGCTACTAACAACTCTCAGCAAACAGTTTGCGTTTGCCAAGTGTTTGGGCCACTCTCAGACACCCTACCCATACCACCCTTCCTAATGCAAAGCAAAACAAAACAGCTTCAGTTTTACAGTGATTATGAGCTACTCCACAACTGAAGTAGTAAAAAATGTTATTTTATTCATTGATTGATTGATTTCTATATTAAGAATTGAACCTAAGGCCTTCATATTGAGGTATAACCCTAGTCCATTTTTAATTGTTTTGTTTTGTTTTGTTTCGAGACAGGGTTTCACTAGGTCCCTAAATTTCGCAGGCTGTGCTCAAATGTGTGTTTCTGTCTCAGTCTCTATGTTCACTTCGATTTTAGGTATGTGCCACCACACATGGCTGGTGTCAGTTTTTAAATAAAGCATATTTAAATCCTTTGAAGTCTTCTTTGGTAAGTTTTAGCAATCATTTGGCACAGTCATTTTACCTTGACTTGTGTTGCTGAAATACATGTTACATGGATTACAGAAAACATCCATAGTTGGGCTGAGAACATAGAGTTATTCATTAATACTAGATTGTCTAAAAGATAGTTTTCTTAGGTCTTGCTGCAGAGTCTATTCACAAATCTGTTTGTAAATATTCATAGATAAATAAATTTAACCACTTTGTAAGTGTTTCACTGAATTGTAATCATCAATATATAGTACAGTTCCATACTCATGTACAATTCATTAGAATGGCACAGAAAATTCTAAACTTCCTAAAAAGGAAAAGCTGGTTGTATTAAATGAGATTCTTCTTTATGACCTCTTATGGATTGTAACTATGTGTACCCCAAAGCCTCATATGCTTATTGGTGGTGTTTTCCATAGGTGGCTGGATCTAGGGTGTGTGAATGTAAATTAAGGTAATTATAATTGGATTGGTGCAATTATTAGTTTTGTGTTGTTCTCAATATGAGAGAAGGAAAGCTTCACCCTGGGTGTGGGTGGTACCAACTAATACATTTGTATCCTGGATGAAATAAATATAGAGGGAAAGATGGGAGGCAGGCTGGCTGCTTTCTGTCTGCCATGTCACAGAAACTTCTACAAGCTGTGAGCCAAAATAAACCATTTCCCCTTTAATGTGTGGGTATCAGCTATTTTGCCCTAGCAACAAGAAAGTAACTACAACACAACCATTAGGATTTCCTTAAATTATTTCTTTTAAAGCCTACCCTATTAAGGCTGGGGCATAGCTCAGGTGTAAATCACTTTCCCAGCATGCTTAAAGGCCTGGGTTCCATTATCTGTAGCAAAGCAAATAATTAAGGAGCCAGTCAGGTGTGGGACACACCCATAATCCTTGAATTTATAAGACCTAGGCAGGAGTATCACAAGTTCCAGCCCTGCCTAGGCTAAATAGTGAGTTTAAGGCCAGCCTTAACTGTACATCAAGATGAGATTTTGTTTTGAGACAGGGTCTCATTTCACTTGAGCCCATACTCTTAAGTGAAATAAATTGGTCACATGTGCAAATATATTGTTTCCCTTGTGTGAGAAACCAAATTGTAAATAAGGACCAAAATGTATCATAGGTATTATGAAATAGAAAGAAAACATTCAAATGGGAAAGGGAACTGGGGGGGGGCTGAAAAGAAGGAAAGGAAAAGAAAAGGAAGAAAAAATGGAAACAAAACTTTTGTAAATAAGGAGGGGAACAGGGATTAAAAGGAGGGTAGGGGAATGGGGAAAAAAGAATCAAGATATATCATGCACGGGTACAAATTCCCTATGATGATTATGATCATTATGTATATTTAAAATGTACCAATAAACTTAATTAAAACATAGAAACAGGCAAAAAATCAAACAACCAAACTATACCACATACAAACAAAACAAAACAAACAAGTTCCATGTAAATGGAAGATTCTCCTCAATGATTTAACTGTCAACAGTAAGAAAACAAATATTTATAGATTTTAATGATGGGAAGCAGTGTACACAGAAAAGTTTCACAAAATTGAGACTAATTTATAGCTTCTCATTAAGAACATTTGCATAGTCACATTATACATTGTGGCTTGGCATTAAATTTCTTGGGATATAACCTGTCTGGGTTGGTACCCATTGTGGTTTACATAGAAAGTGTTCTCCAAAAGTCTTATGTGTGTGGATGGTAATTGGATCATGGGTGCACTATACTCATCAGTGGCTTGATCAGTGGATTGATCAGTGGATTCATAGCTGAACGTGCTTTTAGGAGGCGGAGCCTGGTGGGAAGATATAGTTCAATGGGGTGTGACTTACAAGGCTATATCTCTCCTCACATCTCTTCCCTTTGTTCTTTGCTTCCGGTCTGCTATGAGGTAAGCAGCTTTCTGTCCTCCATGCCCTTCTGCCATGCCATTCGTGCTTTGTAGTCAGTCAACCATAGACAGAATTGCTAAGACAAAATGAACCTCTCCTCCTTTAAGTTGCTGTTGTAGGATAGTTTGTCCCAGTGATGGGAAAGAAAGTAAAACAATGTCTTCTGTGTTATTTTTGTCTGGAAAAATACATGCATTCACAATGCCAAATGTTCACTGTCCAGATTCTAGTATAATGCAAATATTCCAGACCAAACTGTAAGATAGGATAAAATGCAGATGTCTGGAATTGCCCCAGTTTTGTTACAGATACTCATTACAATTTAACAATAATATTTGAAGTGTATTAAACTTTTTATGATAACAAATTAATCATCAGCCAGTAAAAAACAATGAAATATTATATATATAGTTCCAAAATAACTCAGGATAACTGTTTTATTTATTTGTCTTATTTTCAACGGAAAGTAATAGACCAGTACAGCTACATTTGGAATCTGTTTTGTATCTTACTACCAATCATATTTTCTCTTTTTTTCTAGAAAGAATCACTATTCAGACTCTGATTTGAATTCTTTTTTAAAATTTTTTTATTTAAGAGAAAATGGACACAGAAGACAGAAACAAAAAGCAAAAAAGACAAACAATTAACAGCAACAAATCTGATATGATAACATTGTAGGTTTACACAATGAGATGGTTGAAATTTGGCAGTAGTTACGATATTGCATATTGTTACCTTCATAATGGTTGTTCAGATTGACAGATGTAGACATGCAAAATTTGTCAAATCGTGAGTATTAACTTTTCTTTTTCAATAGCTAATGCATTTAGTAATATAGTCATTTTAACTGTCCTATGCATACCTATTTATAAATTTATGTCTTTTTTCTTTTCCCTTCCTTCCTTCCTCCTTTCCCCTTAGAATACCTCTTGTTATCATTAAAATAACTGCCCATATCATCAGGTCTAATATAATCAAGCAAGATAGTTCAGAATGAAACCAATAAAGAATAAAAGAATGGTCATAAAGAAGAGAAACAAAAAACTAAAGGGATCAACAAACAGCAACAACATATCCGATACTGTAAATTATAGGTTTACAAAATGAGATGATTGGAATTTTACAGTGGTTGTAACATTGTATATCGTTACCTTCAAGGTGGTTGTTCAGATTGACAGATAAAGACATGTAAGATTGATCTAGTCATATGAATATCAACTGTTCTCTCTCACTAGTTAATGCATTTAGTAGTATAGTCTTTTAAACTATCTTATGTATACCCTCATACAATTCTATGCCTTTTTCCTTTTCCTTTCCTTCCTTCCTTGGTTCCCCTTGTAATACCTCTTATTGTCTTCAAAATAATTGCCCTTACCAACTGGCCTAATATAGTCGAACGAAATAGTACTGGATAAAACCAATAACAAATAAAATAATGGAAGCAATAGATAGTAATGCAAAGTTGATTTCTATAATGCTTCATATTATCTTCTAGGTAGTTGCCTATATCGTCTGTTGTAATACAATCAAACTAAGATGGGTTAAAATCCCTCAAAACAGAACAGTGAAAGCAATACCTGGTTTCAAAACAAGGTGATCAAATATCATTAAAGGCTACCCTAATAAATTTCATTATCTTTAAAATAGCTGTCTTTGTCATCATATATAATAAAGTTAGGCAGGTCGAGGTAGAATAAGATTAAACTAAAGGGCTCATTGAAAACAATACTGGACTCAAATTCCAATGGTGGATTATTCATTTGTCTGCCCCACTCAGTGATATCCCTCTGTCACTATTTCTGGAGCTGTGGACTTTTAAAAATCTCTCTCTAGAATGTCCTTCAGTATTCTTTGTAGGGTTGCCTTGGTTGTCATAAATTCCTTTAGTTGTTCTTTGGTGTGGAAGTATCTTGTTTCTCCGTTGATTTTGAAAGATAATTTTGCAGGGTACATCAGTCTGGGTTGGAAGTTATTTTTCTTCAGGGCTTGAAATACTTCATTCCAAGCTCTTCTTGACCTGATGGTTTGTGTTGAGAAGTCTGTCATGATTCTGATGGGCCTTCCTTTGTAGGTAATCTGTCTCTTTTCTCTAATAGTTTTTAATATTTTGTTTTTGTGTTGAATTTCTGGAATCTTGATTATTATATGTCTGGGTGTAGGCATATTTTGGTCATGTTTAGCTGGACTTCTATATGCTTCACTTATCTGAAAGTCTCTTCCTGTTCCCATGCTTGGAAAGTTTTCTGAAATTATTTCTGTACATAGGCTTTTATTTTGATCTGTATTGACCCCTGCTTTTTCACTCATACCTTTTATTCATAAATTATATTTCCTTGGGTTGTCTTGCAGCCATTGCACTGCCACTTCCAGGTTTCTTATTATTTTTAGGAGATCTTTCCTTTCTTGATCCCAGGCTTCTAGTCTGTCTTCCAAGTTTGAAAGTCTATCTTTAGTTTCCTTCAGGTAGTTCTGCCAACTTTCATTGGAGTCTTTGATTTCCTGGTAGTCTCTCTGAATCTGTTTCATGCATTCTAAATCTTTTTTGTTTTGTTCCTTCCCAGTTTTCTCTCAATTTTCCACACTCCACCTTTCCATCTATGTCTCCTTTAGAGATGTCTAGCGATTCCTTTATTATGTATTTCATTGCTATTCTCAGTTGGGTTAGCAGTTCCACTCTAATTTCTTTTGTAGCTTCATGGAGTTGTCTCCCCACTTCAGCTGTCATTGCCTCAGAGATTTTAATTGTTGGGCTCCCAACCTCTTCTGCATTTTCTTCTCCTGGATTTGCTCTGCTTGAATCGGAGGCCAGAGAGCGCCCTCTACCATTCCATGTTGGCATTTTCCTGAGTTGTTCAGTGGTCTTGTGATTTCTCTGGAGTGAGCCTGTGTTGGTCTGCTGCCTTTCCCCAGTCCATCTCCACTCTGCAGATGTCTGGTACAGTGTGTGGGTGTGGGGCCGCTGCCTGGGAACCTGTGCAGGCTGTCCGTAAAACTTCCCCTATCACCCCTAGGGCGTGCATGGAGCCATGGTCTCCAGATCTAGCCAGTCACTCTGTCACTCCTGTGCTGGTCCGCTGCCTTTCCCCAGCCTGTCTCTGCTCCACGGATGTCTGGTACAGTGCTTGGGGGTGGGGCTGCTGCCTGGGAACCTGTGCCAGTTGTCTGTGAAACTTCCCCTGCCACCCCTAGGGCACACGTGCATCTTTGGTCTCCAGACCTAGCCAGTCACTCGCTGGGACCCTCTGGGGCTCGGTCAGAGCAATTTCTTTGGGACTGTGCCCAATTAGGTGTGGTTCTGGTCTCAAGATGGATGCCAGTCCCTCGCTCTCCCTCACGGGGGTGAAGCAGGGCTGGGACTCACCACGCTCACCCACTCACCTGCTCCAGCTACCTTGCTCCACAACTGATCGCCACCTCCACCATCACCACCATGGCTGCAGCACTTTAATCTCACTTTCCCAGGATGCTCCTGACCACTAATTAGGTTCAGCTCTGGTCAGAGGTGCCACCAGCCTCTGCCTTTGTTTGGTTACTTCTTTTGTTTTACTCTTTCTGTGGGCTTCAATTCTCATTTTAGATTCTTCTTGGGTCCAGAGGACCCATCTCCTTTTTTTTCTTCTCTCTGTTATTATATTCCAGCATTTGGATGGTATTTTTCAGGGAGTCCCCCTGTCGTGGTGTTCACTGTTCTGCCATTTTCCAGGAAATCTTGATTTGAATTCTTGCTGATTGCTTAAATTTAATTCACTAGAAGCATTTTACATACCTTTCTCCATTTACTTATTTATTTATTATTTTTAAAACAAATGAATAGTGTTTTGTTCTGCAATCTGTGCTTGATTATATTAATAATGGTGCAGCAGTCATGAGAAAGTGTCCCATGGATCTCCTTCCTCAGGGAGTAAAAGGATCCTGAGTCCCATTGGCTACTCTTTGAAGTGCACTGTGCTGTTTGGGTTGAGATCATGTCTTGCAGACTGTTTGCTGCCAGTGACTGAGTACTGAGGTCACTAAAACAAGCTCAATCCTGTCCCATGTCTGCCAACTTTAACTCAAGGTTTCCCATTTCCCTTGGTTGGATGGTACTGAGGTAGTAAGGTAGGGCAGATCTAACCTACACCCACCCCTGTTCCTCTCCATTCAGTGTCAAACCAGCTATAAAGTTTCATGAGAACCCCCAGCCTTTCCCATATCTTTTCCTATTCCCCATCACAGGGACTTTTTCCCTAGCAAATTCCTTGACTATTTTATTCATTGTTAATGATTGCTTCTTGCTGGGCTGGGACTGAGAGACAGTTACATGCTATGTGAATTATACTCCAGTTTACATGATTTCATCATTCTTTTTTGTAAGACCAGTACATGCTTGTTTTTGATTCAGTTATATGGTTCAGTTTTATGATCATATCATATTTTGTGATTCCATTATTTTCTTGATAAGTATCTATGTTTTTTGTCTTGAAAAACATACTTCAATAAGCACAAACATATATGTTATATTTTACACCTTTGCAAGAATAATTTTATTTACAAATCTAGAATTAGAGTTACTGGGTTGGAGTGTATATGTAATTGTCAACTATCTTATAAACAATCGTATTTATTAGCATAAGAAAACTAGATAGATCTAATCTATATTTCCACCCATGGAAAATGAGAATTCTTCTTTTTTTCTATTTTGCAATACTTAATGTTGTGATGTTGTTTAATTTTCTGGTGTTCTCTGTTTTGATGCTTCAATATCCATTTCTCTTATTCTAAGTAGAGCAAATGTATTTTCACATATTTATTGGTCTATTACAGTTACTATTATGCTCTATGTACTATGTTCTTCATGAAGTTATATTTTGAATCAGATTTTATAGAGTTAATTGTGATCTGCCTGAGTCTCTTATACAGGATGGAATCTAGTTTGTATAACCACAGGAGAACCATCAACCACCATCTATTTAAATATTTTCAGTTAAGTAATTGTGATAGTACTCTATGAATGTCTTTTAACATTGAAGAATTCTAAACTCTAACATATAGCTTTTTAAACTGATTCTATTTAGTAACCCTTGATGTTTGAAATTCTTGTATTCATTTTCATAATTGCATACCAGTAAGCCTTTTCAAGAAATTTGTTTTCTTCTGAAAGTTTAAATATAATTTTCAGTGTGTTTTCAGTTTTTATGTTTAATTATCTTATTCTAAATTTGAGCTCACCAATGACTCGTGTTTCAAAGTTTCTATTTGTTTAGATGCAAAATTGTTAGAGATGACTGTTTTACATCCTTTTAAGACTTACTTTTATTATTACTTATAAATAATATATTAAAGAAAGAAACCAATCAGATATTCAGTTATAACCAGATTCCATATTTAGGAGATGTGTTAGTTGGGGTGTTTTTTAAACAAGCCTATTTCAACTGATTTAAAACCAATAGGGAAGTCAATATGGTAGAGTGTATATATATATATATATATATTTTTTTTTTACCACATAAATAAAGATGGGAATGCATTGGAAATTGAGAAATGAACTAAAATAAATGACTCAAATTCTGCAAAAGGGCACTTATTTTTTCTTTCATTTTGGCTTATTTTGATTGTACTTCATTTTTCTTTCTACTGACACACTGACATTCTGATTTACTGAGACACATGTTGGTATTGTAAACTGTATAACATCCAGAGTTTTTCTTTCACTGGTCTACTTACCAGGAGAGTAACTCAACTGGCTCTTTTCATCTTTCAGTTGCCAGGGAAGAAATTTCATGAACTCATTTTGTGTCACCTGTGCACTCCATTCAATACACTACTTGGTATGGTGGAGAGCTATTATATAGAAACATCTGCTTCTACTGTACTAATATACTATAAAACTAAACTGTGAACTGTCCTCAAATATGCAACTGGGTTTAACATCATGACTGATTACTGTAGCTGGTAGATATGAGGTAATATTTTATTAAGAATGTGCTTTGCATTTAGCATTGGGTTTGGTCTTTTGGTGAAAGGACTGAAATGTGAGGTGATTTATACTAATAGCAGTTAGAATAAAATTATCATTAATTTCTGTTATGTGCCAGACGATATGGCACATTCATTTCATATTATCATGCTCAACACAATAAGCCAAAGAGTGGTATTTTTATATTCTGAGGGATCTGTGGATGTGGATCTGGATTGCTCAGATGTCCTTAAAGAAAATTAGCTGGAGGTAATACTGTTGACTAAAAGCTTCTAGCTGCCCAGTCTATGAATTCGCCCTTATATTCATTTGTGTGAATAATGTAATTCTGACCAAAGACCATGTTGAGTACAGTAGAACTAGTTCATTCTGACCTTTGTAGAGTGCATCTAATGAATTAGTTTAGCTCAGAGATTCTCCATTTACTGTAAGATTTTTTTTAATACTGTGTTATGGTTTAAGCTTTTCATACTCTCTTCCTTTCCTTCCTCCTTCCACAAGTACCATTTAGTCTGATGTTCTGCCTATGTTTGTTCCACCTTCCATCTTCATTGATGCTTATCAGTTTTCTTCACAATAAAACTCTTCCATATTGGACTCTGATGTGGCATTTCTTTTTTTAAGAACCAAAGTCAACATATCTGCATTTTATAGATAAGGAATATGAATTGTAGAAAAAAATAAATGTTTGACTTGGTCTATGTCACATACATATTGCTAATGAAAGGTAATGGCCAGAATCAAACATAAATATTTCTGATATGAAAGACCATATTCTTTGTACTCTATCATGAGGCACTTTACTATGGACTTCAAGTTTTAGAAGATTTTAATGAATCATCATGAGAGAGATTTCTATGCCTGGCATATAGAAAGCATCATGTAACTATTATCTTTCTCCTGATTTTCACTTTGCTTATGCATTGCAAGAAACTTGGAAAGGAAGTCAGTACAACAAGTAATAGAAAACTTGTGTGACAAACGGCAGAAATTGTATATTTTTCCTTTCCTACATTCATGCCTTTGCAACTCAGCATTACATGTCTTTTTATTAAGTAGTGGAGTCTCTTTTTCACCCTTGAATTAGAGTTCTCCGTATGACTTTCTTTGTTCAATGAGACATTAATAAGCATGTTATAAACAAGGTCTTAAAAAACATTTGTATGTTGGGTGTTGCTTTATTGTGACTCTGGAAACTTTTCCACCTTGCAAACAAGTTCAAAGGAGCCTGTTGAAGGATGAAGAGTATATGGGGTAGAACAAAACTGTTGGGGTTAGGGAAATTTTTGGGACTACGACCCCTAGTCAATAGAACAGCCCCCAACTTAATAGATTACTGCAGATGCATGTGTGAGAATATTCAAGACTTTCAGAAACACTATCCACATCACCTTAACCTGCTGAGTTACAGAATTAGTTGAGTCACAGAATTAGTTGAGTCACAGAATTAGTTGATAAATAATATATGCTATTTTAAAACACTAAGCTTTGGAGTGTCTTTCATATGCAGCAAAATTATACTGTCATTCAACAACTGTTACAGAAAGGAAAATATTTGCATTGATCAAACTCTACCTATTAAATGACTATGTCTTCCCTCTTGTTATAATACTAGAGGTGGTTGAAAAATATAGTGAATGCTTAAAATTTAAAAATTATTGAAGTAGAAGACATATTGACACTAACCCCCTCCAAAATACCCTTTCACATACTTCTAACACTCTTAGGTAATCATTTGTGCCATCTTCTGAAGCAGTTCTGGATGTTCCTTTTTGTGAGTGTCTTTATGAGGTACAATAAAAGTACAGTGAATGCTGCCACTGAGTCTTGTCCAATAGAAAGTCACTATATTCACTGGATCCAGTAGCATGTGACTTCTGGCTGTTTTCCATAGCAAAAAATTACAATAAAAGGTAAATATATTGAATTGATTTAAGCTATCTTATCAGCCACAACAGTGCAACCAAACACAGACATAAGAGTGGACTTCCAGAACTGCTTAACAAAGTGAGAATACAATGGGATCAGGGTCTTTGAAGTGAAGGTAATGACTGTGAGTCTTGGACTGCACTGCATTTAAAAGTTTTTAAATTCACCCTATTGTTTGCTCATACCTCATAATAATGATCTTCAGGAGTGTACTGATAGCTTTATGTGGCTCTCCCTAGTATCAGGTGGGTAATTGTTAATTAGCATTTACCAATCATAGTAAGGTCATTTACTTTGCTTATGACTAGGTAGAAGCATAATACTGACAAATGAATCAACTGAGAATTCTCTCAGAGGAACTTGTGGGAAAATTATCTCATTCTTAAAAATTGGGTAGAAGAGAAAATCACACCATTAATTTTAATATTATTATGAGATAATGTGGTATTTGGAGCTTTGGCAGCCACCTTAGTGGCATGAGGTGAATGTTGAGCATATCACAGAGAAATTCACATGAATGACTGTTACCATTACCAGAGGAATTAACTAATCTTCTAATTACTCAAAAATTTTTGTTATGTGAGGTAATGAATTTCTAACTGTATAAGGCATATAAATTAGATTTTTCCATAACTGTAGTTTATGACATCTTTTTTATACAGTGACTAAATTTAAGCTCCTTTGAAATTCACTGCAAACTTTTGAAATGAATACATAAATATTCATTTGAGGAGATGAAGTTTAACTACTAATAAACATTATTTTTCAAAAATCTTCTGTTTCCTTCTGTTCTTTTCTCTAAATCAACACAGAGATTTATAAGAATACTGAATAAAAAAAGCAGCACTTTGGTTTCACACCAAGATAATGTTCTCCAATTTTCCCTAGTACTGTCGTAGATTTCCATTTTTAAAACACAGCATACCCCTTTAGCATAAATATATTTAAGCCAGAGGCTTATATGCCACAAAATCAAATGAGAAGAGAACATCATACAATATGTCTGATTTTCAAGAGGAAGATCTGAAACCTTTGAGAAGACCAGAAATCATGAACTAAAAATACCATTTTCAAAATTGCTCATGAGGTTAACCATCTAGATTAGATAATAAAATACACGTGTGTGTGCACACGTGTGTGCATGTGAATTTTAAAATCCGGAGCAAAACACTCTCCACTAGGGTGCACTATTGTCTAACATGTCGCCAATAAAATCCCTTGTTTTAAAGTGTATTCATAAATTATCCTTGTCAAATCAGGAATGCTTCATCACACTTCATCCAAACATGCATACATGTCGCTGTTTCTTTGTTTCACTGCGACCCACGTAGTATCTTGCAGTAAGATAGAAAACAGTGATGTCGGAAAGCAGCTGACATGTAAGTTGGATTACTGGCAACATTCTAGTATTCGATGAGTGCATACTTTTGATGCCTGCCAGTTATCCATAATCCCGTAGGAAAACTGGTTTTCAAAATGGCATCTATCCAGGCGCAAATAGGATGGCAGGGATAATTTTACATTGTAAATTTAAAGGGTGATTGTCTGAAAGCAATGTTAATGGAGTCTGTACCCTGTCAAACTTTGCCTGGAGGCATTTATGCACCTTAAGTTTCCTAGTTGGAAATGATTACATCAATTATGGATTCCTCAGGTAATCCCACTTGGCAGTGGAGTTGAAGTCAGTAGGAAAGGAAGCTAACCCAGAAGACAGACAGCTCATCAGTCCATCAGCAAGTAATCATTTAGTGCTCACGGTGTGCCAGCAAGATAATTCTGCACCTTCATCATCCTGTCAAAGATGAGTGAACAAAAGCTTGGTTGAGGACAAACAAGAGTTTCTTCCTCACATCTGCAGTGTGATGATTAGTCTTCATTGTAAAATCGATTGGCTTGACACATTTAGAAAATTAGTAAAACATATTTTGGGGTGGGTCTAGGTGGATCAGGCGTGCATGTCCTTGGGGGACTATACCTGGTCTCTGGCCTCTTTTGCTCTTGCTCTTCCCCTGCTCTCTACCTCCCAGACACCAGGAGTTGAATAGCTTTCTTCTGCTATACCTTTGCATCATGAAGTTTCTGTGTCGGAGCCAGGCAGCCATGGGCTGAAACCTCTGAAACTGTGAGCCAAAATAAGCTCTTTTCTATTTAAATTGCATGTGTCAAGTATTTTGTCTCTGAAGCAAAAAGCTAATACACAGCAGTACCCATGGTGTCACCCAGTACCCTTGCAGAGCTAGATTTGTTTGGATATTTTTAATTTAATAAATTATAATAAACCTTGGTGCTGATGTTTTAATAATAAAACACTTACACCTCAAGAAAATTAGAAAAATTTGAGAAATATTACTTCCACCTTAAGTCACAGATTGTGTTGGCTCAGCTGACTGTAATCTTCTCAATAGTTAATGTATTTTGTCATTTGATTCTATTGTATTATCCCAGCCACATCTCCCAGGACATGGTTTTTGGTTTATGTTTTACCTTTTAAATAGACACACACACACTTCTCATCCAAAATTCTTCTTAACCTCTGTGATTTGCCGTTTTCCTACTTTTCCCTTAGCTTGGAATAAACTTCCTTTTTTTCCCCTGCATTCTTAAACTTTTAGTGTTTTCATTTCCATAACAAACATGATTTTATCTACAAGCCTTATTTTTTAAAGAGAATAAAAAACAAAAACATATACAAAATTTCAAAACAACATGATAGAAAATTAACAATGGTTATTAGATTGCATATTTTTGTCTTCAAAATAGCTGCTCAGATTGCCAGATACAGGCATACAAATTGATCATACAGTATAAGCACTAGCTGTTCATTTCAATGAATAGTTAACAGAATGAGTAGTACAATTATCTTAGCGATCGTATGTATATATATATTTTCCTACCTTCTTTTCTTCTTTCCCCCATTCCAGTTATTCTTTTCTTTTGAGCAGTTTCTTTCCCTTTCACAATATCTGTTGTAGTGTGAACATCATATTGTCTCCCTAGTCTAAACTTCTTTTCTTTATGAACTTCCCCTGTCTAAATTATTTTAAAATTAACTAAGACTGAACCAAATTTCTATTTCCTAAGATTCTTCAAGGAAGGCTGGAAAAATACATCTTCCATGGGCTACCATGTTTTAATTTTTTTCTAATTTCTACTGTAATGCTAAATTGTTGTATTGATTTTTTTTATTTAAGCGAAGAAAAACGAAACATAACAAAACAAAAAAAGACGACATATATAGTAAAAACAACAAGCAAAAGAGACAAACAAACAACTAGAGTAAATACACAACATTGCAGGTTTACAAAACTGGAAGATAGAAGCTTGAAAATGGTTGCAATATTGCGCATCGTTATCTTTAAAATGGTTTCTTACATTAACAGATATAGACATGCAAGATTGATGTAATCATATGAGTATTAATTGTTCTTTCTCAATAATGAATACATTCAGCAGTGTTCTTTTTAGTTATCTTACATATACATATATATAGGTTTATATCTTTTCCTCTTCCCTTTTCTCTTTCCGCCTATTCCCTTCCCGATTATCTTTGCTCTTTGAGCTGTTTTTTACCCTTATGTAGTATTTATTATAGATTTTGAATCATATATACTTTTCCATTTCTTACACTAGGGAGACAGTATGGTATTTACACATGTGGGTTTGATTTATCTCGCTTACGAGTATGGTCTCAAGTCGTGACCATTTACTTATAAAAGTCTCAATACAATCTTTCTTAATAGCTGAGTGGTACTCCGTTGTACAAAAATACCACATCTTTTTTATCCATTCTTTGATTGATGGGCACTTGGGTTGTTTCCAAGATCTGGCTATTACAAATTGGGTTGCTATAAACATGGGTGCACAGATATCACCGTGGTATGATGTTTTCAATTCTTCTGGGAAAAATGCCCAGAAGTGGGACAGCTGGGTTGAATGGGATCTCCAATCCTAGCTTCTTGAGGAATCTCCACACTGACTTCCACAGTGACTGCACCAGTCTACACTCCCAGCAACAGTCGAGAAGAGTTCCTTTTTCCCACAGCCCCTCCAGCATTTGTTGTTGGTTGACTTTTTAATCTTGGCCATTCTTTCTGGAGTGAGATGGAATCTCAGTGTTGTTTTAATTTGCATTTCCCGAATGACCATTGATGTTGAACATTTTTTCATATATTTATTTGCCATTTGTATTTCTTTCTCTGAAAAGTATGTATTCATCTCAGATGCCCATTTTTGGATTGGGTCCTTGAATTTTAGGGGCCTGATTTCTTTTAATTCTTTATATGTTTTAGATAGAAGTCCTTTGTCTGATGGACAATGGGCTAAGATATTTTCCCAGTTGGTGGGTTTTCTTTTCACTCTGCTGGAGATTTCCTTTGACATGCAAAAACTTTTTAGTAGGATGAGA
>RJWM01021408.1:0-35361 GCA_004363535.1 Dasyprocta punctata
ATTTGACCTTTTCAAATTCACTTCAAACAATTAATTGGGTTCACTACTCTATACTGTTCTTGAAAATAAACATAAATGACTGTGGGTATTCTGGAGTGCATTTAGTTTTCTCATGAAGATTTAAGAGATGTGTTTAAAGCCCTGCCCCTGTGGCCTTACCTGGAGCCAGCTCTGAAGGACTCTCCTAAGCAATCGCTGGGAAAAAAACTGATCAGCCTGGGCCGTCTTCCTCGCCAGACTTTCCTGAGTGCACTGGAGCCAGGTCAGCAGACATCGCCTCTGGAGAGCCGAAGAGTGATGTTTTTCTGCCATCTATGTATTTTTTTTTTTAAATGAGAAAAGGAAATTATTCTTTAAATTTTATATCCCTTAAGAAAACACGTGCCAGCTTGCCAAACAATAGTGCGTATCACATTTAGGCAGTTATTAGGGGAGAATAATCTCAAAGTATATACAGTTCTGTGTCCTAAAAGTGTTGATTATAGGCCCCACTATATTATTGTATGGAGGTTACAGAGTGAAGCCACGGATGGCCTTTCAAAGCCGACTCCCTGACGATCACAGTGGCTGGCTGGTTATGGAACTGGGGTAAACAACCCCCAAAACTACTACTTTACTTCCTCTGAGTTTTGAAGTGGGAACCTGGCGACATTCTCAGTTTACTGTTCTGGAACTTGGACAACAGCTGCACAACAGCCTTTTCTTTATTATGTGTTTAACCAGCGTCTAACGGAGGAAATGCCAATACTTTCAATTAGTTTTGTAGAATGAACTGTCACCAGCGTTGAAATTAAGATAATATCAATAAACCACAAAACCATTGGTAGAAAAATAACATGAATAATTTAATGTCTTACTGATTTAAAAGGCTCACAGTATCAGTCTATCAAAATACACAATTCTGAGGTTCACAAATTTAAAATGTGACCGTTACATTCTTCAAAGAACAAGGAGGAGAGGAAACCTTTCTTAGTCCTCTCCTGACGATGACACATTTCCATCTATTCTGGACTTCTTGATTATTTACTCAATTACCCTGATCTATGCACTAGATAAATTTGTTGAGGAAATTTCAGAAGTTCGAATGGTGCTGGATTTCATGTATCTGTGTTACAGAGTGGATACTGTTTTCTACAATAGAATTATATACCAATACTCTCTGCAGCATGATTCCACCGTGCCTCCTTCCTTCCTCAGTGACCTTGAGTTTGGCCCTGTGATTTGCTTTGTTCAATAAAATATTTGTGGGCCTTGGAGGTTTCCAATGGGTTTAAAGAATCTGTATGTCTTTCAGTAGCCAGCTGAGCAGCATATTCTAATTAGTGCCTGCAGGGCCCAGAATGAGACTTGAGGAGAGAGCAGAACCTAATTCACAACTGGCCTGTATGTATGTGAGAAATCAATACTTGAGCCGCGCATGGGTAGCACACGCCTGTAATCCCAGCACTTGGGAGACTGAGGCAGGAGGGTCGCTGTGAGTTTAGAGCCACTCTGGGCTCCAGAGTGAGTTCAAAGGCCAACCTGAACTACCTAGTGAGACCCTGTCTTAAAACAACAACAAAAAGTCAAAACAAAAAACAAAAAACAAAAAAACCTGAGTATACTCAAATACTTAAGTTATACTTGAGTGCTATTTAGGAGTTAGTTGTTATGCAACTTCATAACGGCAGACGCCTGACTAAAACACCCTATAAATTTTTCTGCTTTTTAAGCACTGCTAAAACTGAGAGAAGCTTCTATTCATCTGACCTTTGATATCTCTAGTTAAAAATTTACTCTAGCTTTTTCCAACCTGTTAAATTACAAAAGTCTTTAGCAGACCAAATCTAAACTCTTCCAAAATGAAGAAATATACACATCAAATCATTTATCTTTATGGATCTTAAATCACCAAGCTTCATTCAACACCTGAGCACTCACGCTATTTGGAAAAGTCCACTTTCTAATTTTGGAGGGTGGTAACAGCGTGACACTGTACCTGTGCATTTTGTCTGCTTTGCTGTCTCAATTTTTTCCAAGGCTCCAGACCTCTTTTCCTTAGCAAGACCTTTTTATAATGTTCTTCAGCTGCTGCCTCCAACTCTTTATTCCTCTTAATTCTTTTCTGTTTCTCTAATTCTTTCTAGAAAAAGAATGAAATAAAATGTCATGATTGTAGAACTAATGAATTTCAATTGGACAAAAAGCTAATGAACTTAATTTGAACACATAACCACTACACAGTGTATTAATCATAACAGAGCGCTGGAACATTCAAAACACAAAACAAAAAAACAATTTTGTTAAGAGGGTCAAGAAAAGTCGGGAGACTGAAGAGGATGTCAGAAAATGGAAAGATATCCCTTGCTTTTGGGTAGGAAGAACCAATATAGTGAAAATGGCCACACTTTGAAAACTGGTATACGGATTTAATGCAATCCCAATAAAAATTCCAATAGCATATCTCACAGAATTACAGAAAACAATCCTAAAATTCATTTGGAATCAGAAGAGACCTAGAATAGCAAAGGCAATTCTGGGCAACAAAGGCTATGCAGGGGGCATCACAATCCTGGACTTGAAATTATACTATAAAGCTACTGTGATAAAAATAGCATGGTACTGGCAAAAAAACAGACCCGAAGATCAATGCAACAGATTAGAAGATGCAGAAACAACTCCAGACACACTACGCCACCTTATCTTTGACAAAGGTAACAAACATATTCACTGGAAGAAAGAAAGCCTCTTTAATAAATGGTGCTGGAAAGACTGGCTCTGCACATGCCAAAGACTAAAATTGGACCCATATCTTTCACCATGCACTAAACTAAATTCAAAATGGGTCAAAGATCTAAATATTAAAACAGAAACATTAAATCTGCTGGAAGACAGAATAGGTAAAATTCTTGAAGACACTGGTGTAGGCAAAGACCAATTGTACAGGAACTATCACAACGAATCAACTGGAATCTCATTAAAGAATTTTTGCACAGCAAGAGAAACCATCAACAGAGTGAAGAGACAACCCACAGAGTAGGAAAAAAATGTTTGCCAGCTGTTCCTCAGACAAAGGACTACTATTGAGAACACATAAAGAGCTCCAAAAAAAAAAAAAAAAAATCAGACCTCCCAAATTTAAAGACCCAATCCAAAATGGTCATCTGAGATGAATATACACTTCTCAGATGAAGAAATACAAACAGCAAATAAATATATGAAAAAATGTTCAACATCACTAGTCATTCAAGGATGCAAATTAAAACAACACTCACTCTGGAAAGAACGGCTATCATTCAGATATCAACCAATAGTGAATGCTGGAGGAGCTGTGAGGAAAAAGGAACTCTTCTCCACTGTTAGTGCGAGTGCAGATTGGTGCAACCACTGTGGAAATCAGTGTGGAGATTCCTAAAAAAACTAGGATTGGAGGTCCCATTTGACACAGCTATTCCCCTTCTGGATACCTTTCCAGCAAAATTAAAAACATCAGAGCACAGAGATATATGTGCACCCATGGTTATAGCAGCACAATTTGTAATAACTAAATCTTGGAAACAGCCCAACAGAGGAATGGATAAAAAAGGGCTCATCGACCGAGGAATGGATAAAAAAGGAGGAATTTTTATACAACGGAGTACTACTCAGCTATAAAGAAGTATAAACTTGATGACTAGTAGCAACTGACATATACTAAGCAAAACGAGCAAAAGCAAAGATTGTAGATTGCCTTCACAGTGGTACTATTTATGCAATTACAAATGACATGTAAAAATGACTCTTAAACATATGTCTCTACCAGCTACTATCCCTTGAAAGAAGGATCAGGGATTACAGCTATGTTAAGAAGAATACAGGATTCAGGGTCTGTGGGGGGAGAGAACCAGAGGCCTCACCAGGAGGGCATCCCCACCTAGAAACCAGCGCCATGTGCTGGCTGCTACTGCAGTGGGGACACCCATACCCAAGCCTCTCCATGAGTCTGCACCATTCGCGGACTGTGGCGGGGTAGGGTGGGGGTAGATCCAGGCCTCACCAGGAAGCGATCCTGGCCAGGAAACCATATCATTTTCATTGTTTTGTTGGGTTGGGTTTTATTCTCTTTTGTTTTGTTTATGTTAAGTCTGATGGCATGAGCAGCTATTTGAAAGATAACAAGACATATTATGGTACCCATTTTGAATTTATTAGTGTCTTGTTTTGAAGTCCTTTATTGCAGTCACTGTTTTGGTTTTATTGTTTCTATTCTATTCTGTTCTGTTCGATTTTTACTATGACCAAAAGTATCTGCAGCTATTTTGAAGACAACAAAAGCCATTATGGTAACTACTGTTGGTTTCATAAGGTTTTGAAGTCCTGTATCACTTATGCTGGTGTATTTTTGATTGGTTTTAGTCTGTTTTACTTTCCTTGGTTTTATCCTCTTTAAAATAATAATAAAAAAATTAAAAAAAATACAGGGCATTCAACAGTCTCAAAACTAATTTTTCCCTCCCTATGAACTGCATCATTCACATCAGTATGTAAACATGCCCATATCTCCCATTTTTCAAATAAAAATAAAAGCAAACAGAAAAAAAACAAAACAAAACAAAAACCCCAAAATAATCACCACCATAACCCTAAAAAGTCCCTCTTAGACTCCACATGACTACTACCCATACCCATGTCTCTAGTCCTCATCCATTCTCCCCTTGGCCCATTAGGAAGTGGCTTCTTTTGCAGCATGTCACTGGAAAAGGTCATGAATGATCTCCATGACACCAACAGCTCAAATATCACCTCAGAGGGGTTTCCCAATCTTGCTTCTGCCATTACTCCTCTCTCCCTACCTCTGTGGTTGTTGATTTGCTTATTTCTTGTTTTCCGAAACATAGAATTTTCCCGAGGGCAGAGCTGCTGCGTCTTCCTTGTCTTCCTTGCTGTTCTGTTCTAACGTCTCGGCAATGACTAGCACATAGCAGCCACTCTCCAGATGTTGCTCAATGGGCAGATATGCTTGTTGAGCACGGAAGACATCAAATCTTGCTGATCTTCCCTGATAAAATTATCTTTCAACTACAAATGTCTGTCAAAAGAATGCACATTTGCACTGTCACAAAAGTTACAGTCTGTTAAGTATTATCAGAAAATAAGTATGTGATAAAAATAGAGCAATGGGATGCACAGAGGAAGTTAAGATTTTATTTTTAGGAACTCAAGGAGTGAAAGCTGATAGGTAATCTTACTGCACACCTGAGGTGTTCTCCCTTCGCGGTTACAGGGACACTAAGCCACAGCATTTGTGCCATCTTCTGGAAATAGAGGACAAATCTGTCATAGACTTATCTCTGAAGAATTCTTCCAGTTCCTTTGCCCCAAAACTGGTCACAGGACCGTATACACACATAACTGGGCCTATATTTTCTATCCAGAGAAATACATGTGATTGCCTCTGATACATTCTCCATCATACCAGTGGTAGGATTGTTCATCTATATAATTAGGTAATGTGGTAGCTTGGTTGGACAATTTGCTGATAAACTCAATGAGCAAAAGAAATGCCCAACTAGAAGATTTCCACCACACACACCTAGTCACACGCAACTGACTCAGAGAAGTCGCAGCTGGCACTGGTTCAGAAGTGCCACCATCTTTGGGATATCCAGGGGGATAATATTACTATGGCCTTAGAGGTTGTTTAGCAACCTCTAAGCACATACATGAGTACATAAAGTAAGGAACTGCCTGCGCAGAAGACGATGCCTCAAGAGGAACAGGACCACACAGTAAACTGGGAGGACCTCTGCAGAGGAGGGCAAGAAGGCAAGTGCCATGTGCATTTTAGATCTAAAGCTCCTCTCAAGGCTAGCACCGCCAGTTTATAGAAGCATTGATCTCAATTAGATAGCAACGACTGACTAAATGGAAACCGGTTTAGGTAACAAATATTTTTCTCTATTGCTATGAACTGATGTTCCTAAAAAGGAAAGGTTTGGGCTTGGTATACTGAGAGAAATAAAACAATCTCTTTGACCAGTAATGTAGTTTTCATCATTCTTGGTCTGCATAAGAAATTTGGCTAGAATAAGGAAAAAGTTGGACAGAAAGCAAACTCATGTCCTTTTTGTGAACTGGTAAGAAACATGAAGCCATTCCCAAATGTGAAGACATGGGCACATTTAAGGAGACCTGGGACCCAGGCATTTGCTTACCCGAGTCAGAAGCCATCAGATACCATAATAGCCAGTAAGACAATCAAACGAGAAATTCTGGTGAATTGCTGGAAGCTCAGAGTATAGCAGTGTGAGAAAAATAAAGCCCTTGGAGGCCACAGTTAGGAGGTGATTCCCACTCTTTTGGAGGCTTTTCCTTTAGGAACTGTACCAGCCTTTCAGAGAGAGGGTCAGAGAGAATCTGGAGACAGTTTCAACCACTGTTTTGGCCTGGAGAGAGGAACTGCAGCAACCGCAAAAGCTGTGCAGACGACACTCCCCGGAAGGCTGGGGGCTCTGTCTGCACGGTACATCTGAGAGCCCTGGGGAGACAGCACTGAGCTGGGGACTGGCACTCAGAGAACTCAGCCCTAATTCACCAGGAGGGGCAGCAAGGGCTTTGCAGTCATAGACTAAAGTAGTGGTGGGTAACTACTGCCCCCAAAAGAAGGAAAGGCACAGAGAAGAGGTCTACCACTAAAGTAGGAACAGAAATTCTTGTGAGTGCTCAAAGCTGTGCATGATGAAGACTCAAACTTAATCCAAACTGAGAAAGCCTCCCTTACCCATGCACTGCCGCCACACTTACACACACCTCCAGTAATGGTAGTGCATTACGTCCCGGAGAACCGTAAGAGAGAGAGGGTCTCTTTGGGAAGCAGTACTACGGGAAGATATCTCCCTCCAAAAAAAAAAAAAGAAGAAGAAAAGAGGAGATAAAAACAAAGTCACTACAGGAAATGGAAGTCTTTGGTGTCCATAGCAACAACAAACCTCAACAATGGTAACCATGGCAACAATAAACTTCAAACAGCATAATTCCTGGCTAGATTAACACAAATCTCCACACCAAAGGCCTTTTTACCTCAATTTCTATTGTCCTAACAAAAATGTCTGGCTTTCAAAAAAAAAGTACATGACATACCAAAAGATGAAATAAACGTAGTCTGAAAATGTAAGGCAATCATCAAAATCAGGCACAGACATGACAGATATAATGGAACTATCAGGGATAGAATTTGAAATAACTATGACAATAATGTTAGAGGCTCTAATGGAAAGAGGAGGTATCATTCTATATTGCGTAATTTTAGCAGAGCATGGAAACTATAAGATTCAAAATAACAATGCTAGAAATAAAAAATGCATGGTAACAGAAATGAAGAGGGCTTTCAATGGGCTTAACACTAGATAAAACATCTGAAGAAAGAATCTAGTAACATGAAAATAGGACAATGAAAATTACACAAACTGAAAGGTAAAACAAAACAAAAGAGTGAAAAATAGTGCACCTGAGAGCTACCGAGTAACAGGAAACAGTGTAACACTGGTGTAATTGAAAATCCAAAGAAAATAACAAGAATGGGATAGATAAAATACTTGAAGCAATAAGGGGTAAACATACTCCTAAATTAATGACAAACCACGAAACCATATATACAAGAAGCTTAGGCTAATAAGCAAGGTAAGCAAACCAACTAACAAACCATACCATGATCATATTAAAAAAGATAAAAATCAAAGACAAAGTCTTGAAGGTATAGGTGGGGAAAAAAAACTCACTTTACTTACCTTCTGTTATGGACTAAATGTGTCCCTATCAAAGTTCATATATTAAAACTAATCCCTGGTGTGGCTGTGTTTGGATGTGGGCCCACTGAGGGAGTGATTATGTTCTAAGGGTAGAGCTCTGACTAGGTAAGATTGATATCCTTATAAGAAGGGATACCAGAGAGATCTGTGCTCTCTTTCTTCACACACATGCACCAAGGAAAGATACTGAGAGGATACAGTGAGAACACGGCTGTGTGGACGTCAGGAAGACAGCCCTTCCCAAAATTCACCCAGGCCAGCACCCTGCTCCTGAACTTTCCAGCTTTCACACTACGCAAAGATAAATTGCAGTTGGTTAAGCTATCCAGTCTGTGGTCTTCTGTTGTGACATCATAAGCAAGATAAAATAGGTACAAAGCAACAAGGATAAGAATTACAGAAGACTTCTTGTAGGAAACTATACAGCAGTGGTAGCAAACATATACACACAAGTTTATTATAAATTATAAAATGTTCACCATCACTGGTGTAGAGTAACAACTTTCTAGTGGTGAAGGAAAAAAGTGAGCTGAAACTTCCATATCCAGCAAAAATACCCTTCAAAAGGGTGTAAGACTTCGAAATAAGACTTCCTCAATCTTTATTCTGCTGTCAATTCTTTCAGCCAAACAAAACAGAGAGTTCAGTTCCACAAGACATATCCTAAAAGGAATGTTCAAACAGGTGAGGGGGCACAAAGGCATAATCCCAGCTCTGCAGGCGATGGAGGCCGGGGATCACAGGCTGAAGGCCAGCTCCGGCAATTGAGAGAGACAGAGAGAGACAGAGAGAGAGAGAGAGAGGAGAGAGAGAGAGAGGAAGGAGAGAAGAAACGGGGGCTGGTAATGTAAAGGGCCTGGGTTCATTTTCAACTAACGCAAAAACAAAAACAAAAATAAAAATAAGGTTAAAGCAAATTCTTGGACTTCTGGGAAGATGGCAGAGCAGTAAGCAGCAACACACTAGCCTCTCCAAGATTCAGAATATAGATACTGAAGATAAAAACCTGGGGAAGAAAAGAAGGTTATCCCTGGAACCCAGAAGGATCCAAAGGGAAAACTGGAGCCTACAGAGAACCTGAAGAGACAGACTACACTACAGAAAAGGAAAAGGCAATTTGTACTTTCTTCCTGGCTTCTGGCTTGTGGCAGAGGAAGACCGACTACACAGACACAGCGAAAGCGGCCTGCAGGGAGAAAGGGTCCAGCAGAAGGGAGCAGTGGGTGCAGTGCACTGTGACAGCTGATGAGTGACTCCAGGCCACACATGTGCCATGTCCCCGGCAGAGAGTGCTTGTCAGGCGCCATTCTAGGCAAAGCCCAGCTGAACCCAGGACCCAGAGGAGCTGTGGGTTACTTCACGTCAGGGCTGCTGGTGGTAAACTCCCACTGTGACCGAGTGAGGAACGACCACGGGAGATGGCCATGGTCAGGGAGCCATGGGCAGGCTGGCAAGGGACAACCAGTATTAAGAGCTATAGGATTCTGGCCCCACGACCAGAGGCCAGGCTCAGACTGAATTTCCGTGGATTTGAAAGTCGCAGAACTGGCACCCCGCCCTGATCTGACGGCATTTGCCAGAGATCACCCTGGGCCCTGCCTGCCTCTATCTACCAGTGAGAGCAGAGTCATGTCTTGAATTGGATACTGCCACAAAACTGCGGAGCCCAGAAGATTAACACAGGTGAGAAATCACAGAGAAACTTCCTTTTCTTTGCTTTTAGCTTTTAAAAATTTTTGTTCTTTTTTTTTTTTTACGATTTTTATTGTTTTTTGTGAGTAGGAATATGGTTTTCAGTTTTTTGTTTTGCTTTGTTTTTGTTGTTTTTCTTCTTTCCTTGCCTCCTTTTTCTGTTTCCTGAGGATTCCCTTGTCTTTCAGCTTTGCTTCTAATCTTTTTTCTTTTATTTCTCTAGTTTTCATCTTCTTCCTTTTAAATTTTCTTATTTTATTTTAAAGGGAATAAAACAAAACAATAAAATGAGACAAAACAAAACAATGAGAATGATATTGGACTTCAAAAACAAGATAGTAAGGAACCCACCATAGTCACTATATTGCATATGGTTATCCTCTAAATAGCTGCTCAGACTACTGGCTTTAGGCCTGCAAACTCAATCAAACAATACAAGTGTTGTTTCTTTACTTCAGTTGTTATTAAATTTTCTATGCTTAATTATTTTTCACTTATTTTTATTCTCTGTATAATTTATTTTCTCTCCCTCTTTTTCTTTTTTCTATTTCTTGCCAGTTTTTTGTCCTACCTTTACCCAATTCTATAGATATCCATTTATTCCCCAGTAAGATTCTTTGTACCACTCCCCTCTCCTTTTTGTATCATACTTCAAGATTTCAAAATTTTCTTTTTGCATCCTTCCATTCTCAAACCCTAAATCTTGAATAGTACAACCATAAAGCTTTGTTAATCTTTTGATAATAGCTCTGTAAAATTACTGTTGAATTATTTTCTACCACTAGCAGTGATATAGCTGTTACATTTAGTACATATTAGCTATAAGTTAATACCTGGGTTGCCTTAATGTTTACATCATAATTGAGGATTTCTTCTCTAGATAAGGGTGGTACATAACTGGTTTTTTTTTTTGTTTTTTTTTTTTTTTTTTTGGGGGGCACCGGGGATGGAACTCACAACCTCGCGCCTGCCAGGGCAGGCGCTTAAGGCACTGAGCCAAGCTCCCAGCCCTGGTTTTTTTGAGGCAGGGTTGCACTATGTAGCTCAGGCCAGCCTTGTGCTCGCATTGTAGCCCAAGCCGGCCTCGAACTCACAACGCTCCGCCTACCTCAGCCTCCCAAGTGCTGGGATTAAAAGCGTGCGCCACCACGCCCGGCTCATAACTGGTTTTTATGGCATGTTAATATCTAATTTTTCTTGGACAATACAATTGTAGCTGTTTTACTTGATATTAATTAGGTCACATAATTGTTGTTATTTCTCTGTAAGCCAATCCTTAGGTTGCCTTTGTGATGTTAACAATATTAGAATACATTCCCAGAGAACTTGGTCACTGGAGTAACTACACTGCATTAGTCTTTCCCAAAATAACCAAGGTGGTGGAATCTTGGGGGTGTGGTGAAAGAGTATAGTAAGTTATGCCCAAAGTACAGTGGACCTTTGATTCACAAACTCAATTCATTTGCGGGGGCTGGTTATAACTTAAATTGGTTGTAAATCAAGATCATTTTTCCCAAAAGAAATAATGAAAATACCCATGATGTGTTCTGACCCTCCCAAAGCATCCCTTGACTAACCTGTTGTATAATGTACATAATTTACCAGAAATGCCAATAATTTTCCTAGTGTATTCATCAAAAAGTTATGAAATGTGCCTAGTTTACCAGAAACAACAATTTCATACTGTACTTACCATTCAAGTTGACATCTTTGGCTTATAGGCAGGGAGGATGAAATGGAATACAGTTGTTATTTGGAAGGAGAGTCCCCTTCCATAAGGACATCAGGAATGTAGCTCTCTGGTGTCCTTTCTCTGCTTTGGAGAGCCTGTAGCCCACTAGGGCCTGCTTCGGGCTTACTAAAGTCTCAACCTTTTCAGAACTAAAAACTGGTCTGAGGTTATCTCTTTCTATAATTTCTTTAATGCTGTTCTTTTCTATCGTGATTGCTTTCTTTCCCTTTCCTTCCCTCTTTAGCTTCTTTTCTAGCTTTTTTTGGGCCACTGATGATAGCAGTAATCGCAGCAATTATATAAAGCACTGACTGAACTCACGTCCACAGACATGTGCATCTGGGCTCAGGTTGGTGCTTACATGTGCTTTTCTGGCATTGTAAGTCTTTGTTTACAACTGCACGGCGGCTAGCATCTGAATCGTAACTCAAGACTGATAGTAAATTAAACCTAAAATACTGGTAGTAACCCAAGTTGTTCATATGTGAGGTTGGCTGTAACTCAAGGGTGTACTGTACATTACTGAAAAGCAACTAAAGTGATTTCTATATTAGCAACGAAGTCTTTTGATTGTAAGTATCCACAAACCTCAGTATAAAACAAAACAAAACAAAACAAAAAAATACAAACATGGGAAGAAAAGGCAACAAAATGCTTTCCCAAACCCCTATTTTAATCCAGGGCACCAATCCAGGGCACACCAAGGGGTACAATAGTAGAAGTCGTGCACTTGAATAACTTGAAAGCATAGCACAGAAAGTCAGAAAAGAGCTCAAAGAGATACTTAGTGGGATTAGAGAAGATATAACTAAACATCTAATGGAAGTCTAAACCAAAACGATGCAGGAACTTTTAGAAGACACTAATAGAAAGCCAGAGGAGCTAAACAAAACAATATAAAACATGAATGACCAATTCACCAAAGAATTGCAGTGGATAAAAATGTTTCAATCAGAAATCTAGGAGATTAAAAATCATATTTAAAGCATGGGCAGCAGGATGGATCACTGTGAGGACAGAATTTCCCAACTACAAGATAATGATACCCTCAAAGACCAACTACTTAAAAGACCCTTAAAAACAGCAAGTGAAAATGAATAATTGATCCAACAACCGCTAGATGATGTAAAGAATGCTAAACTAAGAATAACTGTAATAAATGAAAAATCAGAGTTCAACACAAATGGCATAAAAACCTGTTCACAGAAATAATGGCAGAAAATTCTCAAATACAGTGAACCTTCCTTCACAAACTTAATTTGTTCTATAGTGTTGGAAAGGATGATCATTTGTGTTTGTGTGAGAAGGATGGCTGTGGTCATGTTTGTCACCTGATGCAGTTTGCAAAAAAAATAAAAATAAAAACAAAAACAAAACAAAACAAAAAACCCAAAAAACTGCCAAATGTTGAACTATTTGTAACCAAAAGTATTCATGAACCAAGGTATTACTGTATAGGAAAAGAAATAAACACACAGATAAATGAGGCATATATATGAACACAAATGCCATCATCAAAAAAAAAGTTTCCATGTCCCATTATACTCAAAATTCCAGACGTCCATCACAGGGACAAAACCTTAAAAGTTTTTAGAGAAAGGCAACAAATCGCATAGAAAAGTAAACCCATCAGAATCACAGCAGACTTCTCTATACAAGCCTGAGTGGTCAGGAGGGCCTGGAGTGAAGTGTTTCAAGCCCTAAAAGATAACAACTTCCAGCCCTGACTTAATATTCTGAAAAATTTTCCTTAAAATTGATGGAAAAATGCAGTATTTCCATGAAAGGAACACTTCAAGAAACTTATGACCACCAAATCAGCATTATAAAAAGTTTTCAAGGATATCCTAGAAAGAGACAATGAAGCCAACAATGTCAATAAATCAAAAACAGTGAATACACCTGGCAGGACAAGCACTAAGGAAAAGCGGGAACGTGAGGAAATCAGCAATAGGAAAATAATGCTGTAACAGGAATAAGTCAATACTTTCAGTAATAACTCTCAGTGTGAATGTTCTCTATTCCTCAATCAAAAGACACAGATTGGAATGGGTCAAGAAAGAATATCTGACAATATGAAGCGTACAAGAAACTCATTTAATTCAAAAATGTAGTTACAGATTAAAAATTAAAGAATAGAAAACAACATCCCATGCAATAGAAACCAAGAAAAACTCCTGTTTACCACCAAAAGCATTCGTGAACCAAGGTACCAGGTATTTAATTTCACACAAAGTGGATTTCAAGCTAAAATTGATCAGAAGAGATAAAGAAGGTGACTAAATATTAGTTAAGGAAACAAAATAACAGGAAGAATTAATGATTATAAACATATATGCACCAAGTACCAGGATATCCAACACTAAAGGCCATGAAAAATGAGATAAACATCAGTGCAATAACAGTGGGGACTGCTGGGGATTTAGCTCAGTGGCATAAGTGCCTACCTGGCAAGCACAAGGTCATGAGTTCAATCCCCAGTACCAAAAAAAAAAACAAAAAAAGGGGGGGGCCTCAGTACCCTAATTACAGTGGACAGATTAATTACTTACCAGCCCAATTATTTAAACAGATGAACAAAAATTGCATATTTTTCATTAATTTTATAAGATAATATAACAGAAAATATAAAAATGACAATTTAATCAAATTTATTCAATAATTTTTCTGTGTATGGTATATCTTAAAATACTCAATATACAATGCAACATTATAATCTGGACAGTAATATCTAGTCTCTTCCAAATCCTTTTTGCATTACTGTCTTTCCTTGAACAACACGCTTTACACTGTTGTGTTGGCCTTTCCTTTTTTTCTGTGGGTGGTAAAATGTACTCACTAAAAGTAATGATGAAGACACTGATGAAGGAGATCCTGGTTGGCATTTCACTATCTTGTATTTTTCAGTTATTTGGTCTATTAGACCTAATCTAAACTGTAAATGACTTTCTTAACCCACCTGTTTTAAATAATAAGAGTTTCGTATTGTTTGGCCCAGAAGGTGCATAAATATTTTATATTTTTTTCCTTGCTTTTTGATTACAGGATAGTTTGTTAAATGTTGGTCAACTCTGTCAACAGCATTCATAGAATTATTATGATCATTGACCATATCGGAATTTTTTTAGTTTCATTTTTTCTTTCAAGTTCTATCTTTTCTTTATTATGACTAGTTGACAATAAGGAGATATCCTTTTGGTCTTTCCAGTTCACAACACGAACTTTTCCTCTCTGATATGCTACCATTTATACTTTCTTCAGTTTTTTGTTTTGCAGATGTTTTTTTTTTTGTCAGTACTGGGGATCAAACTCACAACCGGGCATCTGCCAGGCAGACGCTTAAGCCACTGAGTCAAACTCCCAGCCCTTGTTTTGCAGATCTTTTGGCATTTCCTTCCTATTCGGTCTCGGCGTCCCAAATGTGTCTGTTTTGTATTGCAAAAGAATATTACTGAGTTCTAAGGAAGCATAAAAATCGTATCTAATGTACTTACGATAAGAGCTTTTATAGATTGTAGCATAGAACTATAGGTTATTTTCACAAATACGAACTAGTAAAAGAAAATAACCAAACCTTATTAGATTTCACTAGAAGCAAACATCAAAGGTGAATACAATGCTCTAAATAAAAAGGTATACAAAAAACAGTTGCTATAAAACAAATAAACAGATGTAGACGTGTATCTCATGCAAACAAGAATCGACTGGCTGAAATGACACCTGCCCAAGCAAAGCTGGGATATTTAGTAGTAAACAAAGGAGCTTTACTTGGGGTAAAGTGTCAAGTGGTTAGCTGGACAAAACAAAACAAAACAAAAACAAAAACAGAAACAAAGAAATATCAGTTGAACCAAACCTTCAAATATGGACTTAATAGATATTTACAGAATGATCTGTCCAACAACAGAAAACGCATTCTCCTCAGCAGCATATGGAATTTTCTCCAAAATAGACCACATACTAGTCAATAATGTATGCTTAAGTAAGTGCAAAAGAATCAAAATTATCTGATGCATATTATCAGATCATAATGCAATAAAACTAGAAATCAATGGCAGAAGAAAGCACATAAACTAGGCAAACACATGGAAATTAAATAATATTCCCTGAATAATCAGAGGAAATTAAAGAAGAAATTAGTCAGTGTCTACAATCAAATGATTATGCCAGTATGACATACTAGAATCTATGGGATGCAATGAAAGCAGACCTAAGAGGGAAGTTCACAGCAGAATTCCCACATCAGAAGAACATGGCAAGCTCCAACAACCACAATAATGATGCACCTGAAGGTCCGATAAAAATAAGAACAATCCAAACCCAAAGCTAACACAAACATGGAAAGTATAAAGGTCAACACAGAAATTAATGAAACTGAGGCTAAAAAAAAAACGAAGATTCAACGAACTGAAGGATTGGTTTTTTGAAAGATTAAACAAAATAGACAAACTCTTAGCTAATCTTACTAAAATAAGGAGGGAAAAAAAACCCCACTCAAATCCGTGCAATTAGACATGAAAAGTAAAAGCACAATGGATTCTGCGGAAATCCAGAGTATCAGTAACTGCCTTGAGAACCTGTTCTTTCATAAATGGAAAATTCAGAGGAAATGTATAGATTTCTAGATACACATGAACTATCAAAGCTTTATCAAGAAGATATAAAAATCCTGAGAAAGCCAATATCAGTCAGTGAAACTGAAGAATTTCAGTCAGTGAATTAAAGAAGTAATAATAATAATAATAATAAACTTACCAAGCAAGAAAAGTCCATCCAGGTCCCATCAGATTCACTGCTGAATTCTACAAGAAACTTAGAGAAGGTCTAACCCCAGTACTTCTCAAACTCTTTAATGAAATTGAAAGGAAAGCAGTAATCCCAAAGTTATTCTTGGAAGCAAGCCTTATCCAGATTGTAAAACCAGAAAAGGATTCAACCAAAAAAGAGAACTACAGACCCATCTTCTTAATGAACATAGATGCAAAATTATTCCATATTTGATACTAGCAAACAGAATATAGCAAATCATCAAGAAGATTATATACCACGGCTAAATGGGATTCATCCTACGGATAAACGGGTGGTTCAACATAGACAAGTCAATAAATGTAATACACCATATAAATAGAAGCAAGGACAAAAATCACACGATCACCTCAGTAAATGGAGAAAGAGCATTTGACAAAATTCATCATCCATTCGTGATAAAAAAAAACCCAAAGAAAATAAGAATAGAAGGTCTTTATCTCTACCTGATAAAAGCCACCTATGACAAACCAGCTACCAACAGCATACTAAATGGAGAGAAACTGAAAGCGTTTCCTCTAAAATCAGGAACAAGACAAAGATATTCACTACCATTACTTCTGTTCAATACAACTCTTGAAACATTAGCCAGAACAGTAAGATGAGCAAAAGAAATACAAGGGATATGGATAGGGAAGGAAGAAGTTAAATTATCATTATTTCCTGATTACATGATCCTCTACATAGACGACCCCGAAAACTCTACCAAAATACCCCTAGAACTAATACCCAAATTTGGCACTGTAGCAGGATACAAAGTCAGCACTCAAAAAATCAGTAATGTTTCTGTACATCAGTAAGATACTCACTGAAAGGGAAAATAGGGAAATAATACCCTTCACAATAGCACCAAAAAAAAAAAAAAAAAGAAATACTTAGGAGTTAACCTAACCAAGAAAATGGAAGACCTCTATGGTGAAAACTATAGTGGTCTGAAAAGGGAGAATGAAGGAGATAACAGAAAACAGAAGAAAAAAAAAAAAACAAAGAAAGAATAGAAAACATTCTGGATAGGCAGACTCAGTATCATGAGAATGGCCACACTTCCAAAACTGTTACATAGATTTAACATAATTGCAATCAAAATACTAATAACATTCTGTATGGAACTGAAGAAAGCAACCCTAAAATTTATACAGCCGAAGGGTGAATGTAAACTTGTATCTTCCACCATAACTAACTGCACAAGATATAGAGTCAACAAATGGGTCACATCAAATTAAAAAGTTTCTGTACATCAAAGGAAACCACTAACAGAGTAAAGAGACAACCTACAGAATGGGGAAAAAAATTCTGCCAGCTCCTCATCAGACAAGAGTAATATCTAAAATATACAAAGAACTAAAAAAATTTAGATCCCCTAGATTTAAAGATCCAATTAAAAAATGGGCATCTGAAATGAATAGACAGTTCTCAGATGAAGAAATACAAACAGTCAATAAATACATGAAAAAATGTTCACTGGCCATTGAAGAAATGCAGATTAAAACAACACTTACATTTGAACAAATATACCGTTAAGAAATCAACCAATAACAAATGCTGGTGAGGTTGTGGAGAAAAAGGAACACTTCTCCGTGGCTGGTGGGAGTGTAGACTGATACAACCACTACGGAAATCAGTATGGAGATTCCTCAAAAAACTGAAAGTAGAAATTCCATTTAACCCAGCTATTTTCCTTCTAGGCATCATTCCCAAACAGCTAAAGACATCATACCACAGTGGTGTATGTAAACTCATGTTTGTATCAGTGCAATTCATAATAGCTAAATCATGGAAGCAGCCTACATGCCCATTACCATATGAATGGGTTAAAAAATGTATTTATACACAGTGTACTATCTACTGTAAAAATGATGAATTTAAGTCATCTGTAGGAAAATGCATGCACTTTGAGACCATAATGTTAAGTGAAGAAACTCAGACACACAAGCTGATACACCACATAGTTTTGCTTACATGAAAAATTCTCTTTCTATATAATGCATATAATACATAATAAAAGATAATTGGAAAAAAGAGAGGAAGAAAAAATGTATTGTAATCTAGTGTGGACAATGTATCTAAATGTATACTTTACCTTAGTACAATTGCCCTACATGTTTTGTATGTTCCTTGGTCTATTAGTTTGGTTTTCAGTCCATACACTGTATATGATAATTAACTCTATAAGGTCTTATAGATAAATGAACTTGATTCATGCTGGAAAAATAAAAAGGGGTGAAGGAAGGGGGAAAAAGAAGGGAACTGAAATATATTTTAAGAAAAGAAATTTCTTCAAGTCAGAAGAATATGACACAGGTTATGAATATAGATCTACACAAAGAAATGGAGAATATTAGAAATGGAAGAAATTAAGGTAAAATATGATTACCTTATTTTTAATTCCACTAAAAGATAACTGTTTATTTTATTTTATTTTATTTTTATTTTTGGTACCGGGGATGGACTTCATAACCTCACGCCTGCCAAGCAGGCACTTACACCACTGAGCTAAATCCCCAGCCCTATTTTTTAAGACAGGGTGTCACTATGCAATTCAGGCTGGCACTGAACTCACTTTGTAGCCCAGGCTGGTCTCGAACTCACAACTATCCTCTGCCTCAGCTCCCAAGTGCTGGGATTAAAGGCGTGTGCCACCATGCCTGGCTATAAAGATAACTGTTTAAAACAACAACTTTAACAAGTTATTGGGGCTTAGAGCACAAATAAAAGCAAAATATGACATGCATGACAAGAATAGTGTACAGGATGGAAAGGAGGAAATGGAGACATGGTTATACAAGGTTCTTTCAGTACACATAGTTTTTACATTAATTTGAAAGTAGATGGAAATTATTTAAAAATATAAATATCAGGAAACTACTAAAATGTTTTATTTTTTTACATGGCCATGAATTCTATTTTTAAACATTTTAAAAAGAAGTCTAAGTACTAACTCCATAAGGGAGAAAAAATAGTTTTAACTATTATCATAAAGATGCTCAGTTAAAACTAGACAAGGTGGAAGAAAAGAGAAAGAAATAGAGGATAAATATAACAAACAGAAAACAGCTAGCAATATGGTAGATTTTAATCCAACTATATCAGTATCACTTCAATGTCAATGGCATAAAAATGTAAGTGTTTAAGAGATTAACATATTAGCTACTGAATCAAGGCAGCTATATGATGTCTAAAAGAAACTCATTTTTATAAGGCTCAGATGACATTCTTTTCTAAGTATATATGTGCCTAATAACAGATTTTCAAACTACATTAAAAGATCTTCACAGATATGAAAAAGGCCATAAAATAGATACAAAAAGAGAAATAAATATATGTGCAATAACAAGTAGAGACAAAATCAGTAAGGTTAAGACCTGAACAACACAATCAAACAGTGTTTTAAACAGTATTACGGTTTTTATCTATCTTTTTTTGAGGGGCCAGGGATTTGAGACAGGGTCTTGCTACGTAGTTCAAGATGGCCTTGAACTCACTAGGTAACTCAGGCTGGCTTCGAACCTGCAGTGATCATCCTGCTTCGGGGTCTGGAGTGCTGGGATTGCAGGCGTGTGCCACCACGCCTGGGGCGGTTTATGTCTAGCTGTGCCCTTTGCGCCTCATGGGCACATAGGCGGGGCTTCTGGAAGGTGACGGGACTATGGGGGACTATAATTGACTTGCGTTGGGAGGCCAGGTCTGGGTAGAAAAGCTGGGTCACTGTTGATGTGACCTGGAAGCATATATCTCCCCTCCTGGCTTCTCCCTTGATTCTGGGTCCTAGCAGGAGGGGAGCAGCCATGCTTCTGCCATATCCCTCTACCATGCTGTCATAGCTTGAAGTCTGAACCAAAATAAACCTCTTCTCCTTTAAATTCTGGGCGGGGAGTATTGTGGTTCAGCAACCAAAAAGTAAGACAATTGATATTTATAAAGCAGACCAACAACAGCATAATAATAATAATAATACATATTCCTCTCAAGTATACATAGAACATTCACCAGGATAGACCATATTATGGGCCATAAAGCAAAACTTTTAAATTTCATACAATGTACGTTTTTTAACTGATAAAGCATAATTCAATAGAAAGTTATCTGGGAAATCCCCAAATATTGAAATTTAAAGAATATATTTCTAAATAACCAGTGGATTGAAAAGGAAGTCTCTAGGGCAATTAAACATATTCTTAATTAAATATAGATAAAATGTATGCAATGTGAGTAAAAGCATAGTCAGAGGGAAATCAACAGCATAATTCAAGTACTAGAAAAAGGAGAAAGATCTGAATCAAAAATTAGGTTTCCACCTAAATTTGGGAAACTAGAGAAAGAACAAAATCTTGAGCAAGCAGAAAAAACACAATGACAAAAGTTAGAGCAGAAATAAGTGAAATTCAAAACAACAACATCAAAAAAAAAAACAACAGCAAAACAACAACAACCAAAAAACCTCAATGAAACCAAGTTTTTTTTTTTAAGAAATAAAATTGATAAACATATCCTGGCAAGTCAAAGAAAAAGAATAAAAGACATACACAAGTTACTATCTCAGAACTCAAACAGGAGATATCATAGTGATATCACAAGCATTAAAAGGGTTACAAAATAAAATTGTCAGCTCTATTCCAAGAAACACAAACATTTAGGTAAAATGCCCCAGTTACTTGAAGTATCCATACTGCCTAGGTTCACTCAAGAAGAAATAGAAAACCCAAAGAGACTTACATGTCTTAAAGAAATAAGTCTTTAAAAAAATCTCCTAAGAAAGAAAATTCCAGGCCCAGACAATTTCATCAGTTAATTCTACCAAACATTTAAAGAAGAAAGAATACCAACTTCATATATTATCTTGGAACAGAAAACAGAAAAGGGAACACTTCCTAATTTATTTTAGGAGGCAAACGTTATCCTAATACCACAAGACAAATGTAGTGTAAGAAAAGAAACAGCAGATAGATATCTTTTATAAGCACATATACAATACTCTTAACAAAATATTAGCAAATCAAACTCAGCAATATATAAAAAGATAATACACCATGACCAAGTAGGGTTCAACTGAGGAAGCAAGACTGATCCTACATTAGAAAATCAAGGGAAAGCTGGGCATGGCTATGTGCACCTGCAACTCCAGTGCTCAGGAGGCTGGAGCAGGATGATCGCCTTGAATTCAGGGCCAGCGTGGGCTACACAGTGAGATCCTGTCTCCAAAAATCAAAAAGAAAAGAAAAGAAAGAAAATCAAGGGGACTAAGAGACAGAGGGAGGGAGAAGAGAGAGGAGAAGGAAGATATGAAAAAAGAATTAAGATGTGTTATATATATGCACCAACTCCCCAATCAATGTAATTTATCATATTAATAGATGAATGGAGAAAACTGTATGATCTTATCAATAAAGAAAAAGCTTTCAATAAAATGCATAATAAACACTATCATTAATCTAAGACTAAAAGGAAGTTTCTTTACTCTAATAAAAGGCATTCATTAAAAAACCAATAGTGTCATACTTAATGATGGGAGACTGTATGTTTTCTCCCTAAGATCAGAAATAAGGCAAGGATTTTCTTGTCTTTAACACTCTGACTCAGTCTCACAGGAAGTCTTAGCTAGCTGAATAAGGCAAGAGAAAGAAAAGAGATTGTAAAAGAAAAACTAAAAATGCCTTATTATCATATAATTCCAAAGCATCTCAAAGAAAAAAACAAGATAAGAAAAGAAAAATTCCTGGAACTAGTTTAGTGAGGCTGCAGAATATGGTCAACACACAAAAATGAATTCTGTTCCTACATATTAGCAATGAATAAATGGAATATAAAATTTAAAAAACTATAATGGTACCCAAAATGAACCGAACCAAACCAAACCAAGATACCAAGAATATACAATGGAGAAAAGCTCTTTTCAATAAATGGTGCTGGGAAAACTGGATACTGACATGCAAAAAAAAAAAAAAAAAAAAAAAAAAAAAAAAAAAAAAAAAAAAAAAAAAAAAAAAAAAAAAAAAAAAAAAAAAAAAAAAAAAAAGCAATTTCATCCTTCTCTTACAACATTCATTAAAAAAAAATTCACTCAAAATGGATTAAAGACTTCAATGTAAGGTCTGGTATGTAAAAATTCTAGAAGAAACATAGGGGAAAGCTCCATAACATTGTTTTTGGCATCAATGTTTTGGCTACAGCGCCAACCTTCCAGGCAACAGAAACAAAAATAAATAAGTGAAAGTAGTGTAGAGGTTCAATAAAATACTAGAGACAGAACTACTGTGCAATCCAGCAATCCCATTTCTTGGTATATATTCAAACAAAATAAAACCACTGTCTTGAAAAGTATGTGCATTCCATATTCACTGCAGCATTATTCACAACAGTCAAGATATAGAAGCAACCTAAGCATCTGTTGGTGGATGAATCAGGTAAACGGATAAAGAAAACCTGGTACACACACATACATGCACACACAGAGGAATTTTATCCAGACTTAAAAAGGAAATCCTGCCACTTGCAAAACACATGTATATGGAGGCTGAGGCAGGAGAATCATTTACAAGTTCGAGACCAGCCTGGGCTACAAAGTGAGCCCAAGGCCAGCCTGAACTACATAGTGAGACCCTGTCTCAAAAAGGCAAAAACAAACAAACAAACAAAAAAAGCAAAAAAAATGTATAAATCCCGAGGCATTATGTTAAGTAAAACAAGTCAAACAAAAAAAGACAATTGATCTCACTCATGTATGGAATATAAAAGTCAAACTCATAGAAACAGACTAGAAAGGTGGTTACCAGGGGTTGCAGGGTGGGGGAAGTGGGGAAATATTAGCCAAAGGGTAAACACTTTTAGTTATAAGATGCATAAGTCTTGGAGACCTAATGAACAGTGTGGTGGTGACTTTATTATTAGTAATGTATTATACAACTGGGTGTGGTGGCATGTGCCTATAATCCCAGCACTCGGGTGGCTGAGGCAGGAGGATTGCTGTGAGTTCAAGACCAGCCTGGGATACATAACGAGTTCAAGTCCAGCCTGAAATACTGAAATACATAGTGAGACATTGCCTTAGCAACAACAACAACAACAACAATCCCAAACAATGCGCTGCATATTTGAAATGTACTCTGAGAATAAACCTGGAGTGTTCTCATCACACACATAAGCATGTAAGGTGATGTTAATTCGTGTGATGTAATTCTCCCACAGGATACATTATATTAAAGCTTCATGCTGCTAAATAAGTACAATTTTAATTTGCCAATTCTACCTCAATCAAGATGTATAATAAAAAAGTAGATATATACTATGTTCATGAACTGAAGACTCAATGTTGGCTGGTTGTGTTGGCACACATCTGTAATCCTAGCACTTGGGGGACAGAGTCAGAAGGTTTGCCACAAGTTCAAGGCCAACCTGGGCTACATAGTGAGTTCCAAGCCAGTCTGAACTGCACAGTGATACCCTGTCTCAAAAAACAAACACGAGTTCAATGCCCGCTACAAAAAGAAGAAAAAAAAACCCAAAAAAACCCTGCCTCTGTAACAATAAGAATTGGGCTGGGAGAGCTGGGCGTGGTGGTGCACGTCTTTAACCCAGCACTCGGGAGGCCGAGGTAGGAGGAGCATTGTGAGTTCCAGGCAGGCTTGGGCTACAACGTGAGCGCAAGGCCAGCCTGAGCTACACAGTGCAACACTGCCTCAAAAAATTAGGGCTGGGAATTTGGCTCAGTGGCTTAAGGGCCTGTCTGGCAGGCGCAAGGTTGTGAGTTCAATCCCTGGTGCTGCAAAAAAAAAAAAAAAAAAAAAAAGAATTGGGCTGGGGATTTAGTTCAATGGTCTTAAGTGCCTGCTTTGGCAAGTGTGAGGTTGTGAGCTCAAGCCCTGCTACCAAACAAACAAACAAAAACAATAACAACAAAAAGACTCAATCTTGCTTAAGTTTCAATTCCTAATTTGATCGACAGATTCAATACAATGCCAATGAAAATCCTGTTAAGGTTTTCTTTGCATACATCAACAGTAGCCTAAAAGGTACACAGAAAGGAAAAGGAAACAGAGTAGCCAAAATAGTCTCAAAAAGAACAGAGTGGGGAAATTCACATTGGCTATAAACCAACAACAACCAAAGACATTTTAGTGCTGGCAAATGGATAGACATAAAGATCAATAAACAGAGTAGACAGTCCAGAAATAGACTCATACAAATAAAGTATTGATTTATATACCTAAGTTTTGACCAAAGTATAACAGTAATTCAATGCAGAAAAGATAGTTTCTAACAAATGATACTGGAAAAACTGGCTTGGATATTAAAAAAATGAACTTGACACATATTTTATGCCTCAAACAAGAATTAACTCCAAATAAACCACATACTTAAATGTCAAGTGTAAAACTATAAAACTGCCTGAAGAAAATATAGAAAATTTGATTGATACTGGGTTTGGTGAGTAGTTTTTGGATACAACACTGAAAAATACTATGAAAGACAAAAATACCATGAAAGACAAAATTGATAAACTTAACTTTATCAAAATTAAAAACCTTCCTGTGTGAGACACTGTTAAGTGAATTACAATAAAAGCTTTAGACTGGGAGAAAATATTTACAAAATATGTAAAATATTTACATATTAATACAGGACTTGGTCTAGAAAATACAGTAGTACCTCTGTTCACGAACTTAATTCTTTCCATTATTCTGATCACAAATCTGATACAAAAATCATGGAAAGAATTAAATTTGTGAACTGAGTACCACCACTGTATTAAGAACTCTTAAAATCCAACAATAAGTAAACAACTCCATTAAAAATAGACAAAGGAAGTTCGATCCCTGGTACCAAAAAAAAAAATAGACAAAAGATATGAACAGGTAGTTCACCACAGAAGCTATATAGAAGACAAATAAACATGCAAAAAGATGCCTATTATATGTTGTTAGGGAAATGCAAATTAACACTACAATGAGATATTATTATACACAGATTAGAATGTACAAAAACCCAAAACCCTAACAATAACAAATGCTGATGAGGATATAAAACAAAGGAACTTTCATTCATGTTTAGTGGGAATACAAAATGGTACATACACTCTGGAAGAGAAGTGGGCAGTTACCTATAAATTTAAACATTAACTTACCACACTACCTACTAATCACATAATATGCAATGTTTCTAGCAGTTGTGTTCAGAATTACTAAAAACTGGATACAATATCAACAGAGCAATAGATAATTCTGACATATTCAGATGAAATTCTATTGGAATACTATTTGCAATAAAAAGAACAGAGATTTTAATTTACGTAACAACATGAATTAATCACAAATTCATTTTACTAAGTGAAAGAAGTCATTTTTGTTTGAATCCATTCATATGACATATTAGAAAAGATAAAAATACAGGGAAAACAAATCAGTATTTACTAGGGATTAGAGGGTGGGGAAAGTGGTTCATTGCAAAAGGGAGGTACAGGGGAACCTTTAACTTGAAGGTCTTACTTTGTATAATATACCAGACGGCAGATGCATGACTCTCGATAGTCCTGTACAACACTTAGGGTGGACTTTAGGTAAACAACTGCAAAATCAAGCAGGCTATCAAGGATTCTAACACACTATGCAGCCTATGATAAATGAGTATGATTGTATTAAAACAAATTATATAACTGCACTCAAGAAGATGGAGAAAAATAGGAACAGACCTTAGTAACTTAGGAAAACTGAGTTCTAATAGAAATGGTAAGGTTAAAACATAAAGTAACAATATAAATACTAAACTTTAATCAGTACATTTTGTCTGGTGGAGATGTGAGTTAACAGCTTTGAAACTGCTTTAGAGCTATACTGAAATTGAACAAATAAGAGATGGCAGATTGTGGGAGCCAGGTTTTACATGGTCAGAGAGGGAATTTACAAATAAACAAGAAGGGAAGGATAGAACAAATGCTCTTGCTGGATTACAGCTGAAGATACCAGTATAAGCTCATGTTTAGCTTTCCGTACCTCCTATAAAGCTATCCATATCCATATCCATACATGGATAGATAAATGGTTGTAGTTAGGTGTGTATACATGGTTTTGTATGCATATATGTATTTGTAAATTACCTACCTGTACCTGTTGAGATCCTAGAATCAGTGACAGCCCCATAGCAATGAGTATCCTCACTGCCCAGATCTTGCTTTCCAAACTCTGTTTAGAACAAAGGCACCCTGGAGAAATGACTGATTCTACGGCTGTGGCAATGAAAATAAAAAATTTACAGCACCAGAAAGTAAGGTGCTCAAACAATACAGAAGGATGCAGCCACATCAAACCAACAATAGGTGTGAGCCTAAAAAAGCTCCTAAAGCTACCAAGTCAGAATAATTTGAGCAACAAAATAATCAACAGCATTTTTATCAAAGTATAAAATAAATGTATGTGAATTCATACATAAATAAATAAGCAAAGTAGGGAAATAAACCTTCCTCGCAGAAGAATTCTAGATAATGTATGTAGGTATTTCTCCCTTTAGCACATGGAGCTTAATTTTCCTTTCTTCCTACCTTGAGAATACAGTGGACTCAATGAATGGCTCCCAAAGGACATGGTATGAAAGGGAGACAGTAACTTCACAGTGGAAAAATATGTCAAGCACTGCCTAACCCAAGCTGTTCAGGTTAACGTCACCAGAGATGAATCAGCATAGTATCAAGTGTCCCCTGCTATGATATGCAGTTCATCTGGCTGTCATTCTTTCATAAAAACCACAGTATCTTAGAATAATTTTAAGAAAAAGAGACAAACACAAATCAAGGGACATTCTACAGAGTACCTGACCAGCAATCCTCAAAATTGCCAAAATCTTTAAAAAAAAAAAAAAAAAAAGCCATGATAAATAAGGGGACAATGAGAAACTGTCACAGATGAGAAAACACTTACGAGATAGGATAGCTACATGGAATATAGTTCCAGGACTAGATCTTGAAAATTAATGGGAAAACTGGTGAAATTCAAATAATGACTCTAGCTAAACAGCAGTGAATTAATGTTGATTCTTTAGTTTTAATAAATGTACCAAGGTAACAGAAGACAATAAGATTAGGGGAGGCAAATATAGTGAGGACTATATGGAAATTCTCTGTACTGCCTTTATAATTTTTTTGTAAATCTAAATTATTCCAAAATAAATTTTACTTCTTAAAAAATGGCATTCTACTTATAAATTAAAATGCCTTGACAAAATCTGAATGACAAATAAATCCGAATGACTCATGAGAGACTCTTTTTTTTTTTTTTTTTTTGCGGCACCGGGGATCGAGCTCACAACCTCACGCCTGCCTGACAGGCTCGTAAGCCGCTGAGCCTAATTCCCGGCCCAGGTTTTTTGAGGCAGGGTTGCACTGTGTAGCTCAGGCCAGCCTTGTGCTCGCGTTGTAGCCCAAGCCGGCCTCGAACTCACAACGCTCCGCCTACCTCAGCCTCCCGAGTGCTGGGATTAAAGGCGTGCGCCACCACGCCCGGCTTCATGAGAGACTCTTAAATCTTAAAAGCTTAAAATCTATATACGCTCACAGACATAATTAACAACCTATTAAATAAGAGATGCACGGAAGAGAAGGTCAGAGCAGAGATATTAAGATATTAAGAATAGTTAAATCTTAATGTTGAGTTCAGAGATTTTTTTCTATCTTTTTTGTATTTCTCAAATTTTGTATAAGAACAGATATGAAGTCAGGCATGGTGGTGCATACCTGTAACTCCAGCACTTGGGAGGCTGAGGCAGGAAGATCGTCACGAGTTCAAGACCAGCCTGGGCTACAAAGTGAGCTCAAAGCCAGCCTGAACTGCATAGTGAGACCTTGTCTCAAAAAAAAAAAAACAAAAAACAAAAAACAAAAAACAAAAAAACAACCAAAAAACACCCAAAAAACAAAAACACAGATATGAGAAGAAAATTATACTGTACATTTTAAAAATGATCTCATTGCTTGACAGCAGTACAACCCCAAACTGCTCTGTGACATGTTAGTGGGTGCTCTATAGTCAAATATGTTACCACTTGGCACGCTGTCCCTCTTTTGGAGACTTATAATATCTGGCAGGATGTCAGAAGTTCTGAGAAGTCAATGAACAAAGAAACTTCAAACTTTATCTTACTCTGCATTTTCCAAAACTATTTAATTTCAGAACTTATACTTTCTCAAAACATCTCAGCTATCTCAGAAACCACTAGGATTACACAAACATGTGTTGGAAAAATGCTATTGGATACCCCCTCACCACAGTTTGTTTCTGTTTGGTTTGATTTCCTTGTTTTGGTTTTTTGAGACAAGGTCTCACTATGCAGTTCAGACTAGCCAAGAACTCACTATGTAACCCAGGCTATCTTCTAATTCGCAGCAATCCTCTTGCCTCAGCCTCCAAAATGCTGGGATTACAGGTGTGCATCACTGTACTGGCTTCCCCCACCATAGTTTTGAATATATTTCTTTTTTTCTTCTCTTTTTTTTTTTTTTTTTTGTGGCACCAGGGATTGAACTCACAACCTTGCGCCTGATAGACAGGTGCTTAAGTCACTGAGCAAAACTCCCGGCCCACCCCCATCATAGTTTTTAAAGGAAGAAACAGGAGTTTTTAGAGATTTCTTAGGTGGTCTTGGAAAAGGAAGAAATCCCTCTAATTTCCCCAGAATCTTCTTGGATCTGCGCTGCATGACTTCTTGATCTCTTCTGTTCAGTGTAGCACAAGACAGCAAATACTCTACTATACGGTTTCTGCCACGTGTGTATTTTTAGGCCTTATCTTCCCAACTAGAATGGGGAAAACACTTGGAAGAAAGAACTCTGTTATTTCTTCTGTGTGTGTTTGTCCACTTATTTGCTCACTTACTCACTGTTTGAAGCGTATCTGCCGAGTGCCTGCTGGACTCTGGGCACGCTGCTAGCCACTGAACAGTGAGCAGCACCAGACTGCTTCCATTACTCTCACGGAGATGACGAGATGAACAAAACAGCCACAGAACAGACACATCAGCACAAGCATCAGCAGGGCGCTGAAGAGAAGACACCAGAGGAGAGCGACTGGGCCTAACTTTGCAGATGGGGTGTGGACAGAGCAGGAAAGGCTAACCTGAAGAAACCCTGTTTGAGCGGAGATGTGAAGAATGTGGAGAAAAGGAGGTGGAGGTGAGAGAAGATTATTCCAGACAGAAGTTCTAGGGTGGGAAAGGCAGGCAACGGTACATGGTCACACACAACAGGCCTTAAAGGCAGGTGATGAACCACTGACAGTACTAACCATTTTCTTTAGTCTCCTCTCCTCCCGTTTTTTCTCAAGTTGAGCCTCCTTTTCTTCTTCCTCTCTCTTCTGCTGTTCTTCTTCTTGAGCCTTTAACAGGGCCTAATTGAGATGAGAATGGAGAAGAATCAGAGCGCTCAATCTTCAGGTTATAAGATCTTTTGTGATGAGGCAAGCTGAGAATCCACCAGAGTGCCTGCCCTGTGTTTGGAGCAAACACTGCACTTTTTTAACATGCATCAGTTGCATAATTTAAAAGTTTCGCCAGTTGGATGTGGTGCCATATGCCTGTAAGGCCAGCCAGCACTTGGGAGCCCAAGGGAGGAGGATTGCCACGAGCTCAAGGCCAGCCTGGGCTTCATAGTGACTTCAGAACAAGTCTAAAGTATAGAGTAAGACTCTGTCTCAAAAACAAAAATTTTCCCCAAAAGGCAACACAAATAAGACCATTACTTTCTCATTATAAAATAACATTTTAGTTCTTCCTTTCACCTATGAAATACTTATCCAATGTGAAGAAAATCAGTTTCCTTTAATTTCACCAATTCTTCCCCTCAAACTGCTAGAACTACTCATTTTTCTGGGTAGGTGTAAAATTTCCTTCTAATGGTCTAGGTCAAAATTTTGGAAGATAACTATTCTCTTCTGTAAACCCATTAAGTCACATATTTACCTATATAACCCTCTAACTTGATTATGTATGCACGTTCCAGTTTTTTAGGTTGGATAACTTCTCTAATATTTCCTTCTTTCTACACTAATGTGTTAATTCCTCCCTCCCCCTGATTTTTCTGAAACTGTCACAAAATTCCAGGGTACAGGCCACAGGCCATATCTAAAGTTGGTCTAATTTGACAGTTTCAGGAGGCTTAAACAAGCAGGATTTCATTTTTTAAAAAGAAAGATCTAGACAAATCCTTTTGATTGCCTCAGTTTGCATTCTGAATTTATTACCAATTTCTCCTCTTCTTGTTTTTTCTTCTTTTCTGCCAAGATCCGCCTACGTTCAGCTCGTTGAATTGCTCTCTCTTTCATGGCTAAAAAATAGTAACACAGTTTCAATATAAGATATATGCAGAAGAAATGGCTCTATCTCACTGCAACATGTAGGGCTATTGTCAGGGTTTTCTTGTAAATTATGTTTTCAAAAAAAAAAGATAAAACACTCTACAGGTTAAAGACCTACAATCTCATCTGCAGTGATGATGAATAATTTGTAGACTGCTTTTGTTTATATTTTTATTAGAAAAACTCTTTACCGGTTTAAATAAGATACTATAGCTGGATGGCAGTCTTATTATATGAAACTCAGAAACAAAAACTTTAATTATACCTTTCATGAACACAGAAAACGTTCACTACATCTAACGAATACTTTGAAAATAGAATCATTCCTTACACTCTGTTTTATCTTCAGTCACTATCATATGTCTGTATATCCAACTACAACAAACAAACTAAAGTTTGGGGTCACAATGAATACATTTTAATCGAGTTTTAAGACCTGGATATCCAGATGGGCAGGAAATGGAATTGTACCAGGCATTTGAAGAACTGGCATCAGAATGAATTTGAGTGTCAGACTCTTGTTCTTGACAGTCTATTAAATATCGATCCAAAAGAAACAAATGTGCAAGATGGTCTGATAATATGACTCTGTAATCAGGCAGGGCTCTCACAGGAAGGGGGGCATGGGTGGGAGGAGGACCAAGTTCTGATCACCTAAGCCAGCCAACAGTTACTTTCAGTTCCTTGGGCCATGTTACAGAGAAGAGAATTTAAATCCAAGTTTTAAGAATTAATAAACGAAAACTCATCGAGTTATTTCTTACAGATACTAAGTGTCTGTTTTGTTACATAGAACAGTGGTGGTGCCACAGATGGCAGGAGTGAGACTGTCCTTAAGAAGCAGAAATAGACTAGAGGATTAAAGCAAGAGAGCCCTGAGAAGTAGAGTCTCCAGTAATATGTCCTTTCCTCATCTTTTCCAGATTGAATCATTAAAGACTACTTGAAAAGTAGACTGAGATTCAAAAATAGCTAACTCCTTGCTTAAACAATAATTTTCAAAAACTTATTGCAGTGAACGGGGCATTTCTGGATCAGCTGTAGTGGTGGGCAATGGGAGCGTCAACCACCGTCCTGGGAGACGATCAGTGCAGACGGCCAATTTCCTCCTTAATAGGAACCGAGTGGAGCAGTGTCCTTCAGATGATATACCTTCTTGTTAGGGCAGTGATCTTCCCACGAAATATCAAATTTACAAGCCACAGGATAACTGTTGAAGTGCTGACCACCTTACAAAGAGGTACAATGAGTGACTACATGGGTGATAAGAACCATTAGCAGATCCCCTATGTGAGTTCGGAGGAATGCTCTCATCCTCAGAGTGCTGCTTAGGTTTAAAATAAGGGCTTTATGTTCATCAAAATGTTATCAAACTAAGACAGCCGACATACATTTCATTACTGAAATCTTATCATCAAGGCACCCCAATATAAAATGATATAATAACTTGACTTGGACTGCTATAAATTGATCATTTTTTTAGCATTAAAAAAGTACAATAACATCAGTGCGTAGCATTCATGCCTACTTGCAGTTTTCTTATTTGTATGATTTTCCCAATCCAAATACCACATTACAGTAAAAGGAAACATCTTTCAACAGTGTGTGAGTGTGTGTGCGTATGCGAGTGTGTGTCTGTGAAAGGTGGGAAGGCCAGAAAGGCTGGCAAAAAAGACAGGAAAAAAAGGAGTGGACACTCTGTTTTTCCCATTCTACTTGAGTTTCAAAGCCCAAGAGCGGCCAGGACTCAGTCCCAGCCCTACTCTACTCCCGGAGAAGAGACAAGCACCATCAAGACGGCCCTGCCTTTCAGCACGGGATGGGGTGCCGTCGGTGGCTTTGGTTTCCTTCTGGGTCCAGAAAGAGAATTTTGGGAGTCGCTTCTACTGGTTCCAGTCCTAGGAGAAGTAACAGATGAACTAGGAGAGAGGGGGAAAAAAAAAAAAAGGAAAAGGAAAAGGAAAAAAATTCAGACCAATAAACCATTTTCCTTCAAAGTCTTTTCACATAAGAACTTCAAATTAGTTGATTAATTAAGCTTTAATTAACCCTTCCTCTCTGAGATGACTATGTATTTTTATAGTCAACCTACGAACTGGTATAACAAGGTTTGGAAAGGCTGTATGGTTGGCTTTGAGTCTACAATAGAAGTTGGGGATTCTGACTCCTGGTGCTTTACATCAAAAAGCAGCATCAGTTCTTATCCTGTCATTTTTCACGTGAGTGTGTCTTGGCACACCTAAAACCATTTAAATTGAGTTTTTGACAAATTTGGGCTTTTAATTCTAGGCTCAGAGAAGTTTAGTTTAAGCTTAGCGACCTCAGGGGTTGCTCCATGTGCACTTCGGGTCGTCAGTCCAGGTTTCTCGGCATTAAACATAATGAGAGACCCGACGTCTAGAGGGATCAGGTACCTTTCTCTTCTACGGTACGGTTGTAGAGCTCTTCAGGCAAAGGGAACCATGACCTAAATGCAGACTGTGTAACTGAATCCTTACAGTGGCCACTTGCCAGAAGTATCTATTTATAACTGTCATGTGCAAGTCACAATACACGAGACTTCATTGCTTTTAAGAGTGCACAATTAAAAAAAAGCAAAGCTTATGGAGTCTAAAAGCAGGACACAGAAGCTCAGCACCCCTTTTTATCTCAAAGCGAAAACCTTGGTAACAACCGGGTGCAGTGGCGCATGCCTGTAATTCCAGCACCAAGGGATGCTGAGGCAGGAAGATCACAAGTCTGAGTTTCACTTAGGCAAGTTAGTGAGACCCTGTCTTAAAAAAATGTCTGGCAATTATTCAATACCACAGAAACAAAGACCTCTGAGACAAGTTCAAAGAGCATTCTGATGCGACAGACATACTTGAGGAGCACCTGGCAGGTTCCTTTTGGTTCCTCTGCTCTCCTGGGATTTGTCCAAGGGTGCTTCTGTGCGTCCGTGAGGGCTGCGGCGCGCTCAGCTGCCCACCGAGCTTCTGCGAGTCGCTGGTGTTCCTTCAGCTCGAGAATGGTTTTCTGTTGTTCCTGAAGCTTCCTTTTCTGCTTCTCAATCAGCTGTTGTTGAAAGACGTGGCGGCTGTGGAAATGCCCCATGCAAGCAGGCTCAGCCTTCTGGCTGGTGGCTCCCAGCTGCTTGTCACTGCTGGACTGTTGACAGAGCTCCGCACCTAGGGCCTGGTGCCGCCCACTGTCAGGTGTGTCCTGAGGGACATTTCTCTGAGGTGCACCCTGCAAATTACCCTTTGTGGTTCTTCTTAGGGTAGCCCTTAGCATACAACCACCACTCTTCAAGGGTTTCTTTTCCCCCGAAGAGGGCACAACAGCCTCCTGAAAGAGAAGGAACATGCTGTAGCTCCATGACGTAAAGGACCAGGCCATTGAGACCATCGGCACTCATCTGCCAGCATTGCTTTGTTCAGTGACACAACTGCAGTGCGCCTCAGCTAGAGTAGCCCTGTGCTCCTCTCCTGGTTGCCCCAGAGGCCACCAGTCTTGCTCTGAGTCACTCTTAAAATGTGCACTGCTGCTCACCATGAGAAGTGGGTGGGAAAGCGCCTACAGCTGCGGGAACCACGGTCATGGGCCAAAACATTTCCAACAGGAAAAGTGCTCTCTTTTAAATTTCTAATGTGGATAGCTCATTCCAGATATATATTATGAGAATTTTAATACGTAAGAGTTGACTTGGAATTTTGCAGAAATTTGAAAATTTTGTGGCAAAGGATATATTCCTTTTCAGTGTTTGGAAACTAAAGAATATATTCACAAGTCAATAGTATCTCTGTTCTTTCAATTTCTCTCTTGCCACTAGCACACTAAATTACTTCTTAACCATAGTACAACATACGTATTTATTTCAGCACCCAGGCTCAGTTTAATGCCTGGTCTCATGCTATTGCTAAATTATTTGTGAGAAGTATTTGGAAGCCCAGAATTACTAGGCAAATATCTATGCTATAAAAATATTATTTACATATTTTGTGTTAGCATATGATTTACAGTTTCAAAGCTTTACTATGCGAATTTCATTTAATAGACTGAGGGATCATCCTCGATTACAAATTCTAAACAGAGGGGAAAGAAACAAACATAACTTATTTTAGCAAAACTTATTTTGGCCAAAATAATGTCAAGTTAAAATGTCTCCTCTAGTATCATTTGGTTCTCTGATCTAGAGTCTGATCAGCTATTGATTGTGCCATTTGCAGTGAGGGAAACACTATGAGCCATCTATATCAGAAGCTTTTAGCTTTAACAAGGTGCCATCCTCAGGTACTCAAAAATATTTTTCATGATGATGGAAATGCTTTCCACAGACTTAGCTAAAGTGAAATGTGTGATATATGGAAACTACGACACGTTAAAAACTTCAAAAAATAACCTTTTATTTCAGAAATGTCAATGGACATTTATTGCTTATGTAATTTAGTATCAAAGCAGGGTATATGTCTTAGGCGCTTTTAAATTCTGTGGTAATGACACGTTATTAACACAGCGAGACTGTGTAAAAGCCTTGAGTACAGCAATCAGATTTCTTTTGGATTATGGTAACTTTTTAAGGTAAAAATAAGAGCATGAAAGAAAAGCTTAATGGTACAGACTGTACTTAACAGAAAGGGAATGAACAGCCTGGTCTAATTAGGGAAAATCACCTATTAGCTAACCGATAATTTTTTAAAATTTCAAGAAACAGTATGTGTGTTCTTGGTACATGGAGTCCTATGATTGCATAATTAATAAGCATCTAACTAGAAATTTTGTGTCTTCATTTTTCATGTTTTATTCTACATTCTGGAAAAGATTTAATTTATTTAGCAACCTACTGAGTCTATTGTAGTGCTCTGTTTTCACTTGCTTTATGGTTTTTTTTGGTACGATATTACCCTTTTTGATAAAATCTTCTTGATTTCAGAGATTTGGAGACTTTTTTCCTTAAACCTTGTTTTTAAGTCTAAGTTTTTCTTAAGTCTTTTTTTTTTAAAAAGAAAAAGAAATATACATATATAGAGAGAGACAGAGACAGAAAGACATTTTT
>RJWM01021409.1:0-35407 GCA_004363535.1 Dasyprocta punctata
TGTTGATAACCCCAAAAGCAAAATCATATGGTTGTTACAGAAGATTCTGACCTAGTCCAGTTCATTGCAGCCCACTGTATAAGAAAGTATTGTTAGGGGAACTGATGGTTTTACATCTATATTTAATGGCTTTATAAGCCAATACTTTAGACTTGGGGTTTGTTTGTTTGTTTGTTTGTTTGTTTGAAGAGACTGGTCTTACTGTATTGCACAAGTTGGCTTCAAACTCTTAGGCTCAGGTGGTCTTCCTGCCTCACTCTTCGAATGCCTGTGACTATACATATGCACTATCAGGCTTGAGCTGGAGGAATTTTTTTTTCCTATTCATAAAAAGTAGTGTAGCTGGAATAGTGTAAACTAAAGGATCCATGTTTACAAGGTATATGCATTATATAACAAGTCCATTTATTACCAGCACTTGACAAACAAGGCAAACCTTATTATACTTGCATCTAGCCCTTTTTGCAAGAAAAATAACACACTGCAGATAAACTTAAATGTCTGTTGTTCTCAGTGTCTCGTACCATTCACCTTCCTTGATATGCAGAGGCAACTTCCACCCTGTATCTGATGTGTGCTTTTCTAAGGCATTCTACATGAATCCCTGGACAATATACAGTTTTCCTTTGTGCAATTTTTATAAATTAAATTACTATGAACTTTTCCACGTCCACTTTATTTCTTTTTTTCCACTCAATTTCAAATCTTTGCCATCTCTCCAGATTGATGTCTTCGAATAAACAGTAGGCCTCCCATCCTGACTGACTGACACTCGTACTCATCCCAGGGTTCAATGCTTTAGTATCATTTTTGTGCATAAATCAGTTAAGTGATCTTAATATTGTTTTGCCCTATGTAATTCTATCAGTTGGATATCTCATTTATTCGTTGCATCTCCAATACTTTGATATCATTTCTGTGTCTGAATCTACTTAAGGCCCCTTAATGTTAGTTTGCCCTATTTAATTCTCCAGGTCACATCTATTCATCTAAAAAGTACGGTGGACTGAGAGAGTTCTAGGGTCTCATAAACTATGAAATTACTCATTGAGACAGTCTGTTTCCAACCAGACTAAACAAATACTCAAATATATAAAACAAACAAAAACTCTAAAAGAAAGTAAAAATGAAAAAATATTTATAAGTATCAAGAATGTTCATTCTTCAATCTATGTCTATATCTAGGTAGGTAGATAGATAGATAGGCAGACAGACAGACAGATTAGAAGTAATCTATATGTTCATTTGTTGGGAAAGGGATGAATAAAATGCAAAATATTCACATGATAGAATCAAATAGGCCCAAAATTCACAAGTAAGCCTGAGAGTAGAACCACATTAAGGATTAGAAAGAAAGCACTAATCTGGAAATACTTCTACCAAATGTCTGACCAATCTTAACAGCCACTCACTTGTTCTGTCCTTGTCTGACATAATGCTTTTCTTTTTTAACAGTTACGTGTATCTATGATTTCTTGACTGGTATCTGCACATTTGCCTGCTAGAAACCCTTTATACTCTGCCTTGTCCACTATTTTGTCTTAAAGTGCTTAGCAAATAGCAGTGTTCTAATCAATATCATTTGAATGAATGAAGAAAGCAATAAATGATGTAATATTTGAATATAATCCTAAGTTTGAAAATTTCTACAATCTATAACTGCTTTCTGTTTCTTATTTGTCATTGAGTGTGTGTGTGTGTATGTGTGTGTGTAGTAAGAGAATTAATTTTCTTTGGTAGTGGGGAGGCAAATGGTCATACTCATAGTTTTCGTCATTCATACAGCTCTGAGTACAGTTTACAGATTTGTTCTAGAATAAGTCTGCTTGGCACTCAAGACATGAGATCAAATCCCTCAATTTGCACCCCCACACACACACATTCTCTAAGCTCTATTAATACCAGAGAATTCATCAGAACTAAACATTTTGAGGTTTTGCCTTCCTCTCAGCCCTTGCTTCTCTTTGTCAGTCTACAGTACCTTCAATGCCCAATTCAAAACCAACTCCTCCAGTCTTTGTCTCTGTGAGACTGTCTTTGTCATTTCTACTGCCAGAATATGTCATCAATTCTTTCCTTAACAGCATTGAGTATCACTTCTACATTAGAATGTGAGCTCCCAGAGCAGATTCTTGTCTAGCTACCCATGCTTTCTCTTGTGGTACTAAGAACAAAACTAATGGATAGTAAAGGTTTGCTAAAATGAACTGACTTTTCAATACCCTCATAACATTATTGTTTTTCCTGTATCTTTTTAGGCGTGTCGAACCAAGGTGATCGACCTCAGTGAAGGCATTTCCCAGCATGCCTGGTACCCTTGCACTATCAGCTATCCATACTCCCAGCTGGCTCAGACCACTTTCTGGCTCCAGGTAAGTGCAAGTGGCATCTTCAGCACTGGGCCCAAGGAAGCACTGACTGCCATGATGATCCAGTCTCAAGATGGTTTGTCCATGTACTAAGTCTGTTAGTTGTAAGGGCAGGGAACAAAATATGTGAAGTGCATCTTGAAATATAATTCCCTAACTGCTCAACTCTTGCACTGGCAAAGAATTTGGCTAACTTTTATCTGCCCGAAGCTTTTATTGTTATTTAAGTCCCTTAAAAATGCTTTTCCTCCGTGAAGTCTTTATTGATCTCCACAGAAAGAAGTGACTGTGTTCTTCCTTCCAGTCCTGCACAAGTTAGGCCACCTGTTGGATGGCACCTGTCAAATGGTATTCCAAAGCTGGTGTAAAATCTCTGTAGCTTGTGTTGATTTTGATTTATGTGTCACTGACCTACTTTGAATCCCATCTTTCTCAGAAGTACAAGGGCCATGTCTTATTTATCTTTACATCTTCAGTTCCTAGTGCAGAGGTTGGTGTGGAAAAGTATTGGGTAATAAATTCCATGCAGTTTTTATGTGGTTTGAATGTATACCAGCCCCTATGCTGGACACTTTATTCCCATTGTCTTACTAGAATCTCACAATAACCCTGTTAAGATTGTTTTTTTTCCTTTAATTCAATATTAGAAATAAGGAAAGTTAGGTGCAGAACAGCCTGGCCATCCTTGCAGTGTCATGCAGTCAGGTAAGAGCAGAGCTAAGCCTGGAACAGCATTTCTAATTTTTAAGCCTGTGTTCCTCACTGTTAGACTTCATCCCTTTTCTATCCAATCTATGGCCCCAAATGAGTAGTGTAGTTCCAGAAATGGGGGAAGATTCTCCTCGAATCTTCCCCAGCATAGCTGCTTGCCTACCACATGACTGAGTAACCAGGTGACTCTCCATGTCTTCTCCATTTCAGGCATATTTCTCTCAGCCAATGGTTGCTGCAGCTGTCATTGTCCACCTAGTGACTGATGGGACATATTATGGAGACCAAAAGCAAGAGACTATCAGCGTGCAGCTGCTTGACACCAAAGAGCAGAGCCACGACCTAGGCAAGCACGTTCTCTTGGCTTGGCTTGGCTTTTTGTGGTGCCTGCTTCTACGCTTCTGCAATGGGTGGTTGTGAGCATCAGCTTAGAATATCTTCTTCCTTTCCCTCTTGTCTTTCTTGTTTCTTTACCCTTTGACATTCTGGTTTTCTCAGTAAAGATGTGGTTGTGTATCAGACAGAACCTAAGTAGCCAGGCTTCAGAATCATAACCCTCCAGCCAAAGGTGTCTGTGAAAATTTCCTATGTGGTGACCATATATCCAACACAGCTTCTAGAGAAGATCCTTGTGGGAGAAGGAAAAGAAAGCTTTCTATTGGGCTTAGGAATGGAGAGGCAGGTGAAGAATCGGGTCCTACCTGCTGAGACACTGTCCTTGATCCCAGAACTGAATGAGAGAGCAAGGGACAGAATTGTCACTTGTACCACCCCTTGCGTATGCACATACATTGTGGGAGTACGAATAGCCCAACCCCAGAGCTGACTGCCAAAGTTTGAATTTCATACCTGCCACTCATTCACCTTGGAAGGTTATACAATTTTCTCAGCTTCTCAGTGTCTTTCTGTCTTCATATGCACAACAAGAACAGTGATGCCCATCTTACCATCAGAACTGGATGTCCCTTGACACTATCATGATCACACCCAGTATAAGTCCTGGCACGAAGAACTCCCTGTTAGCACTATGAAATCCCTGTTACACCGCTTCTTCTCCACTCTGCCCTGGAGGGCTCTGGGTAGCCCTTCTGAGTGTTTGGAATTCCGGGCCAGCCCGAGAGCCTGGACTTCAAAGCTGTGCCCACACCATTCCCCAGAGAACTCATTTCAAAAACCTGTAAGAAGCAAGCAGACAAGGGGTCATGGTGGGGTCACACTGAAGCCAGGGGAGCAAGGAGGATTTTTGTTTTGTTTTGTCTTTATGTTTATTTATTCAGTCAGTTTTAAAGGCAAGGGGGAACATATTAATAAGGAAGAGAAAGAAAACCCCTCTGGAGTTTTCTGGATTCCTGGGAAATTTCCCTAAGTGAGAAATAAATATTTTCATAGTTGTCCTGGCATTGCAAAGGGCTCTGAGGAAAGGCGTCTCAGGGAATGGGGGGAAAGTCTAGTTCCACAGGAGCTCCCTGGATCCCGCTCCTGGCCTCTGAGGCTTCTGCCTTTCCTTGTTCCTCCCTACCACGTTCTCCCATCTCAGCATCCGGGCATTCCCAGGAACAGAGAAAGGCACCCGCTGGGTTGTGGCTTCCTGCGTCTACAAAGGAGAATTCTCGTACCATAGCAAGGCTGCCAGGGTTCTTACTGAGATTACACCATTTTCTAGATGTGGAGTTGAAATTTTAGCCAATTATTTGGAGTTTTGGTCAGTAGGAAGGTGCTAAACCAGCATTTGCACCCAAATCCATCAAAGGCAACTTCTGTTTTGCCAGCTCCATCTGACATTCTCATTCTCTTTTGTTTCTGTATCATTTTTCCCTGACCCTCTGTCATCCTTTGCACTAAACAAGACTTGAGAACTCTTTTCTGTTTTTTTTTTTTTTTTTTTTTTTTTTTTTTTTTTTTTTTTTTTTTTTTTTTTTTTTTTTTTTTTTTTTTTTTTTATGGTACTGGGGATTGAACTCATGACCTCGTGCTTGCTATGCAGGCCCTAGGCCACCACTGAGCTATAGCCCGGGCCCAATTTGTGGACTCTTGAGTGAGGCAGGCTTGGCCTTGGTGCTCACTTTGTGCTGTGGTCCCCTGGAGCTCCTGTGTCTACCCCTTGGTCTGTATGGGTCGTACAGTTTCTTACCCCTCAGACCTGCTCCAAGTTTTCAGATTGCCAAGAAAGGTTTTTTGTTGTTGTTGTTGTTATTGGTTTTTTGTTTTGTTTTGTTTTGTTTTCATATCTTGAAAGGGGCCTGTTGCTGTGAATTGATTCCATCACCTTTGTGACCATCTAGGCCGGCATCCTGAAATCTAGCAGCTCAGACCATCTAGCCCTATAGCGATGTGGGAGGGAGCTGAGCGCGAGGGATGCTTGCCTGAGGGGTGGCCACTGGGGAGAGGGAGAGGGGCCGTGGGCACTAGGTGAAGGGAAAGCTTAGGGGGCAGGGAGGCAGCAGGATTGGAAAGATTTGGAACCAAGAAAAAACAGCAGACAAAGAAACTTTCAATCAAACTCAAAATCCCCACTGGTCGCCCAATGGTGCTTTTGTGCAATGACATGAAAGGGTCTGGGGGCTTCAGGAAGGGCCCATTGGGGAGGGCGTGACTGGCCTTGAGTAATGAGCCTGGCCCCTCGGCCCTCTGTCTCCCCTGACAGGCCTCCATGTCCTGAGCTGCAGGAACAATCCCCTGATTATCCCTGTGGTCCATGACCTCAGCCAGCCCTTCTACCACAGCCAGGCGGTACGTGTGAGCTTCAGTTCGCCGCTGGTTGCCATCTCGGGGGTGGCCCTCCGCTCCTTCGACAACTTTGACCCTGTCACCCTGAGCAGCTGCCAGAGAGGAGAGACCTACAGCCCTGCAGAACAGAGGTAAGACATCCTGGGACTGCTCAGCCGGTCCATTTGTAATCACATGGCAACACTGAGGTTCGGAGTTTGAGTAGTTGCTTGTGTGCCTGTAAACAGTTTGCATGTTTCTCCCTTCGCCATCTTCTGACCTTTGGCCAGCTCGGCCTTTGGGCTTAAGAAACCCATGAGTCTCTGAATTCCTGGGGTGAGTGAGGAACGCATGGTGGAAAGACACCCTCCTTCCCTAACCTCACCACAGAATTGGTAACAGGGTACAGGGTGACCTGGAAACGGCAGTGTCTTTCTCTGGGCTCAGGATCACTATCTGAACAAAAAATGGGGAGGCGGATTTGCTCTTTCAGCTCTGCAGTGCTGGAATATGCAGTGTTATAGATGATACAGGCAGGAGGCAGAGCCCTCTTAAATCAAGGGGGATGGAGTGACAATGGTATTTGGTTCATCACAGCTCACTGTGCCTTTACGACGTAGGTGAAACCTCCCTGTCTTCTGCAGACCTAGCCCCAGAGATGGCCCCGTGGCCTGGGAGCCTATCTTTTAACTGCATACCATCATTCAGGAAGCATTTGGCATTTCTGAATGTACTTCATTTTCAGGTAGAAGGAAATGGTGTTTTCCTGGAGAGAATGTGAACTTTGGTACTTCAATTTGACTTTCCAAAGTACCACTTCTCCCATGTGTGCCCTTGAAAGCATCATGTTGCCTTCCTTTGAAAACCCTTGGTTTTCTATTTTGGAGGAGGCAGGTAATACTTTCTCCCTCACAGGGTAGTTGTGAGAATTAATTGCGGCACCATAGATGACAGAGCACAGTGCCTAACAGTTTGTAAGAGTCTTGTCATCTATGACACCAATAAATAGTATTTACAGCTACTTTGCAGTGACGGTGGTGATGCTTCTCTGCACAGAATTCTGTGCCGTTCCTAAAGTCAGAGCTGAAAGAAGCCTAAGAGGTGAGCTAGGATGTCTAACATGTCCAAACCTTGGAGTTACCATCCAGAATTCCAGGGACAGTCAGGAGAACAATGAGCCCGGAGTTTACTAGCATCTCTCAAGTTTGCTTAATGGAATCCAGAAAAGGGGAAAAAGGAGTTGTTGCAGTGGTGGGCTTTGCAGAATAAGATCCTCCACAAGGTGATTGAATCCTTCCCTGCATACCTGGGGCCATGGAGAAACAAATGGAGAGGAAAGGGCGACCCCAGCCTTTCCCATGTCCCTGCTCCCACAGAGGACATAAAAGGTGGTTGCAAAATCCACATTGTTTTGCACCCACTGTCTCCAGCTTCTGTTGTGCAAAGTCTGTCGCAATCATTCCAAGGCAAGAGCTCCTTAAATATCATTCATTGTCATATTTCAATCTAAGAGGGCTTTTTTATCCCCAGCTCTCCAGACTCTATAAAAATAAGTTAATTCTCAGAATTCAGGAAAGCAATGTTGATGGAAAATGCAAGTCCATGAGACTCTTTCTACAGTGTGTTCTCATTCTTAGCTGGTCATCCAGACCATTCACAAGTTGACTGAAGACAGCACCAAGTTCTTTGAATTCTTACTCAACTGTGCCCTAAGTTAGCAGTAAGAAGTGTCTAACCTCTGAATCCAATCGATCAGTATGTTTGTGGAGTTCTTTGGTGGAGCAGGAACAATGAACTGGGTTAAAAGGTTGCCCTGTATCTGTAGGGCTGTGGCCAAATAGTTCCCTCTCTCTGGGCCTCCATTTCTCCGTCTATAAATGGATGATGATAGTATGTTCTCTGTGGTTCTTCCCAGTTGTAACTGTCTTTGATTCTTAAGAGTGAGGAGGGGTGAGAGAAGAGAGGAGTGAGCAAATATTTGCTGAACCCCGATTAGATCATTATCTTATTTCATTTTCACACCTTTTCTGGGACATCTCTGAGAAACACAATGAGTGAAGAACATTCAGGCAGGAAGATGTAAAATCGTGCTTTGCTTGCCCCTGAGAGTTATGCCCTACCCCTTGCATCAGGTGTGCGAAGGAGAGAAGAGGAATTTACAGGGCTGGTCACATGTGAGCATGCACCCAGCACAACTGTGAGTCGAGGGTTGCAGGTGCAGATGCAGCCCTGAGGGACTTGGCTGGTTTGTCTGGGAGCTGGACCCATGCTGAGGACGGATAGCTGAGCCTGCAGGGTTGGGGCATTTCCTCCCGAATGCCCCAGTAGGGAAGGGACAGCAGCTGTTCACGGGAAGCTGCAGAGGCATCTACCAAAACAGGCAAGACGCTGTAAACGTGCAAATGCATTAACACAAACAAAGAGAAAGGGAAAAAAAAAGTGTAAACAGCTATGGCACGAAGCTTTGGGATGTTTTTCTTCATCCTCAAAATCACCAGAGTAAATAGCATCACTTTGATAGCACAGCTTTCAGCTGGTTGTAGTGAGAATATCTCGCCTATCTCTCAGCCCTTTCCCAGGTAGTGAAAGACGCTGTGACCTCTGCCCTTCCCACCTCCCCCCCTGCACCCTTTCCTCTTCTCCGTTGTGCAACTCTTCCCCTCCTGCCTCACCCTGTCCATTCACTTTCTTGCCTTCTCTCGTCCTCCCTCTCCTCTCTGTCCACTCTGTCTCCTCCTGTCTCCCTCCCTTCCTTGCCTACCCTCTTCTCCTCATTTTCCTTCTCTTCTCCTGAGAGCAGTGTAGAGTCCAGTGGGCTGCCACGGGAGAAGCACTGCTATTGCAAAATCAATGCAGGCTGTGCATTCTGACCTAGATTCAAGGGTCTCTAGTCCCTGCGCAGTACTTGGTGTAAATTCTGAGGTCCAGAAAAGCAGGATCAGATTTCAAATGAGAGATCCAGTCATGGAATTCTAGTCAAATCCCAACTCCACACCTACTGGGGAAAGAGGAAATGGGGAACAGAGAGGTGGGGGGGGGAAGTAAGAGGATTTTTCCATGAAAAAAATTTTAGTCATGATGTTGAGCACACCCCCAGTATGTTTACTACACACACACACACACACACACACACACACACACAGACCCCACACATCCTTCCCTGCAACCTCGTGATTCCAAACAGAAATTGAACAGTTTATTGTTAGATTCAGTGGGCCCTGTATTTAGACGATTAACATCCTTCTCTCACTTCCTCTCTCCCACTCTCCTCCTTTCCTTAGTTTCTTTCTTTCTTTCTTTCTTTCTTTCTTTCTTTCTTTCTTTCATTCTTTCATTCTTTCTTTCTTTCCCTGTACTTCTTTTATTTTTTGCATTCTCTTTCTTACTCTGCCTCAAACTCTTTCACCTTTTCAATATGCTGACCCATCCAGACAGAAGGAATGCTGACTGATAGAAAGCTAACTTTAGGAAAGCCATCTTGGCTGGCTGTGGTGGCACACGCCTGTAATCCCAGGACTTGGGAGCCTGAGGTAGGAAGGTCTTCACGAGTTCGAATCCAGCCTGGGCTACAGAGTGAGTTCAAGGCCAGCCTGAACTACGTGACACCCTGTCTCAAAAAAAAAAAAAAAAAAAAAAAACAAAGGAAGAGCATCTTTGGCAGCCAGTATTACATTGACTGTGGTTTGTGGGGCATCCACAAACTGAAGCCAAGCTGTATACTGCTGCTAGGGCTCAGGTGTGGAATACTTCATTAGATGACTACATAGGAATTCGCATATGGAATTCCAAACACAAAATAAAGCTGATTTTGACCAAAGACCACAGACTTCACCGTGCTGCCCACAACCTCATGCAGCTTCCCCACTTCACAGAGGAATCAATGTCTCTTAGACCATAGGTTGAAAATCGCTGGCCTGGGGTTATTCTGCAGATGGGAGTTCTGCCCCTGATCCTGTGTGTCTTTAACTGTTCCAGATACTGCCTGATTTTCTCTAAAATATTGCTCAGTTCTAACCACCATCAGCAATCTACCACGTTTCCTATGTCCCAATGTCCTTGTCAATAATTGAGATTATCAAATCCCAATTTTTCCCATTCCAAAGAGCTTCAACATTATATAACTCTGTTGCTTTCCTTTATAAAACTGTGATGCCTAAAAGTTCAGACTCAGAAAGATTCCCCAGTTCTGCATCGTCTCTTGAAGGGAAACCCAGTGTTCGAGCAAGGGAAGAGAGATCCGTAGACTCCCCGTAAGTTTAGGGTGGAATCAGTCTTTGAATCTGGTTCTTAGGAATCACTTCTCTTTCCTCTTCACCTTGGCTTTCAAGATTGGTGTCCAAAAAGCAAACAAACAAACACCCCAAAAACCTTATGTTTGTTTCTCACTCGTTGTCTTCTTTAATTGATTGCCAGCATTTAAATATCAAGGGAATTAATACTGAAAACCAGAATTCTTCATGGAACTCTTTAAAGAAATCAGAAGCTTTGAAAGCAGCAGATCTACTAGGCCTCCTTGGTCTAGAGCAGCACTGCGGGTGCTATGGACACCCCCCCCAACCCAGCTTACCTTACCTTTCAGTTTACTGGGTCAGTTTACTTGTCTGCCTGAACCCTCCAGCCCAGTGAGTTTGCATCTCTTACTCTTCAAAACCTTGGCTACCTACCACCCAGTGATGCTGGCTCTTAGAAATTCACTGAGGAAGAATCAGTTAGGATCACGTGTCCCACCAGCCTCATTTTTTGACTGAAAACATGAGGTGCTACGACACGAGTTCTTTCTCAGTCTCATTTCCCAAATGATACTGCAAACATGATCTCCAGAGCAGCTTTCCTTTTATTTTCCAGTGTTGGACATGTTTGCCTTTTTTGTTGTCTTCATCTGAGCAACCCGGGATGACTTAGAAACCGCCTGACTGTCATTACCTTTATTTCCCCATAGCACAATTGCAGCAGGCCACACAAGTTAAACCATGACTCCAAGGACAATATTAGAAAAGCTGTCTTCAACCCTTTAGCTCTGACTTTGTCTTGGTTCTGTGCAACGTGTCTTCTGCTAGGCATGGTTGGTGTCTATTTCATTTAACAGTGGGGACAACAGTTGAGGGATTGACTGGCAGCATGTGGTTCTCTATGAAATCTGCATCTGTAAATAAATACGTGCAAGAAAATTAATGAAGATTTTTTTTTTCAGTGCCAGGGATCAAACTCATGACCTTGCCCTTGCCAGGCCAGAGCTGTGCCACTGAGCTATATTCCTGGCCCCAGTATTTTTACTTTTTTTAGCTCTGCGTTGGTCTCCACTCTGGCCCAGGTGTGAGAATTTGATGGATACAATTATCTGTATCTTCTCCTCTATGCATCCAATCAGCTACTTTCCTCTAAGAATGTTTTATTTTTTCCTTGTTATTCTTATTAAATGTCCATCACTCCTTCCCCCATTAAAAAAAATGTCAGAGCCTTTTCTTTTGTTGTTTTTGCTTTTGTTTTTGTGTTTCAGAAATGATAGGGTTGTTGCAGGAAGTTATGTGGGAGGGCCAGCCAGGGTAATGTTTATCATTTTTAGACACTGTGTTCACACAACCTTTGTCGACCAACAGGATAGCAAAGGGAGGAGCAGGGAGTTGGGGAACACACTGGCAGATCCCCATCCAGATTCTGTCCAGGCTGAGTGCCCTTGGGCAAACCATTTAAAACTCATAGTCCAAGTGAAAATAATATCACTGCCTCAAGGAGTTACTGTATGTTTGTAAATAAGGTGATGGAGATAAAACATAGTGGTCAATGCCTGACACACATTACCTCTTTTTCTTCCTGTTTGCAAGCCTACAAGCCACGTGCAGACAGATGTGCTGAAAAACCAATAATGCATCACTTCCAAAGTATGTTCTGGGAGATGCTAGTTCAAAGAAATACCCCTTGGAAAAGGATTTCAGAGTTTGGGGAATAAATTTCACCTTAGCCCCTTCTGGATATCTTAATGTGAATTAGCATTTTGAACTTTCTGTTGGTCTTGCAATGTAAAAGTTGACTGGTCTCATTAATCCAGTGTTGGCCTGTGCCGATCTGATTGAGGGGCCTTTTGGTCAGGTAATGCATTTGACCAGGACATTTTTCCCTTCTCTTGCAGAAAGAGACAGAGTGGAGACAAAAATTTCTCATGGGTCTTCAGTTTCCAAAGCATTTATCCGACACTGGCCTTTCTATTCCATTAGCACACATACTCCATCCTGTTTTGGTTCTTTGTACCTGCACTTTAATCTGCCAGGAACTCTCTCCACTTCCAATTTTTGTAAAACCGATTCCTGCATTTCATCCAGATCTTACTCGTCCCTTGATTGCAGATCTTTCTACAAAACATGTCCTGCTCCTTCCTCAAAACAATCACCCTCTACAACTTTACTTCACTGTAATGGCATTACTGTATACATCACTATCTGAGATGGCTCACTTTTCCTCGCCACGTGATACTTTCTTAGATACCCAGGATGCTGCATATCTCATTGGTCCCCTCCAGCAGAATTTAGTGAGACCTTATCAATGAAAAAAACAGTGGCAATCCATCCTGCTGACAGCTCTAAGAGATAAATCATCACATTGCTTCCACTTCTTCCACTTCACAGATGAGGAAACTGAGCCTTAGGATGTTATATACATTTCAAAGTTTGCACAACTAATCAATAGCAGAGCTGGAACCTGAATTTAAATGTCCTCGATCAATTTAAAACTGTGCCTTTTTCATTCAGGGAAATAAAATGTTTCAGTTTTTCATTTTCCTATGAAGTAGAACTTTAACATGCACAGAACAAGGGGAAAAGGTACTGTTTTGACCTTAATGGTTCCAGGGCCCAGAGAAGAAAGTCCCCTTTCCCTTCCAATCCTCACAGGACAGGAGCTCTGGAGCCTTTTGGGAGTGTGAGCAAGCAAGAGTATCTGAACTGGAAGGCACAGGTCAGAAACAGCTTGAGAGTTAGTAGTAGCTTATGAAGTAAATCCATTTAAATTGGAACCATGTGGCTCCTTCCCCCAGTGCTTACACAACATGAACAAATGCGTCGTTTGGTGTCAAAGCCTTGCGTTGACACCACAGTCACAGCCTCTTCAAGATCCCAACATGCCGCAGTACTGAGGGCTCAGGAGCAGGGAGAAGGTCGAGGAGGAGAATGGGAAGAACCCAACTAGTGTCCCTTGACGTCATTTGTCCTGTGTATGGGGGGATGTTTGGGAAGGGTGCAAAGCCTCACTGGGGCGAGTCTGAGACCAAATTAACTGTTCATGCTTCTCTGAGCATTGAAGAAAGTGCATCTTCTTGTGTTACGCCTTGGAGGCTCTGAGAGCCTCTGTCTCTCCCACTTCGTTTCTCACTGTACTTTGAGCAGCAGGCAGAGTGTGCAGCGTGAGTAAGCATGCCCCAGTGAAACCCTCAGCATAAAATCGTGAAACAGGCACCAAGAATGTCAGAAGGTTCTCCTGAGATAGGTTTTAATCTGTTCTAGATTAAAACAGAAAAATAAGAGGTTGAGGTTCTGGATGCAAATTTGTAGCCATCTTTGCACACTAGATGTAGGTGTGGAGGCAGACACCGTCAGAGAGGCAACAGTCAGAGAAAAGGACCCATAAGCAGCTTTCTGCCTTAGAAATCAACACCTCAACCTCAGTGCAATGCTTCGAAGCCTCCATTTGTTTCTTGTTATTTGGCAATGTCTGTTGTGTAAGGAATTATTTTTTAATTCACAATGTAATGTTCATGAGGTGAAACAGACATCTCTGCTCTCAAGGATGCCGTTGTCTAGAACTGTGGGTCAATGTTAACAGCAAGGACTTTGGGGTTACACATGTGGGTGAGAACTTATACAAGTAACTTAATCTTACTGGGTCCTCCATTTTTCCAACTGTAAAATGAATAACACTTAGCTCAGAGGGTTATTGTGAGGCTGGAGTGAGCTCATATATATAAGCAATGAGTGCGTAGTAACTAATATTGTCGAATGTCTGTATAGCTGTAATGTAAGAGAAAAGAACCAAACAAGGAGATTTCATATGGTTTCTGTTTGCACTGTTAAGGATTAACACCCATTCCAGAACCTGGTGGGCACCAAGGACCTGTGTTTTTGTTGCAACCAGCATAAGGCAACTGTGTTAGAGAGAGGAAGTCAAAGTGCTTGTGAGGGCGCTCACCTGAGGATACAAGGGAAAACTTTGTGTAGCAATTTACATATAGCTTAGGCTTGAAGGAGAGGTAGAATTCAGCCAGGGAGAAAAGTGGGCAATGGCAGTTGTAGCAAGGGGCACGGCTTGATCTCAGTACAATGTCACTAACAATTCCTGCATCACTTGGTAGTGTATGAAAGACTTCAACCTCCGTCACTTCAATTAGGTCTAATAGCTCTATGAGGTTAGCTGTATTTGAAAGTATACTGAGCTCAGAAAGGGCATGTGGTTGACCAAAGTTACACAGCTTCTAGGTAATGGGGAATATGTGTATTTATAACATTAGTTATTAATCACTCAGTGCTTAGTATGTAACAGGAATTCTGCTATGTGTATTTCCTGAGTTAACTCAATTGATTCTCCCATGGTCCTTAGAAATGAATACTCTAATTTTTTTTTTTTTTGTACCGGAAATTGAACTTAAGACCTTGTGCCTGCCAGGCAGGCACTGTGCCACTGAGTATATCATTGGTTCTGAATACGCAGAAAATATAAAGAGGTTTCAAACCAGTGCCTGGCAATAAATATTTGCTGTAATCTTAATGATCCTCATTTTATAAATTGGAAAACTGAGATTCTAGCAGATTGGGAACTCAGTAGCACACAAAGCTTCCAAGTGGCAGGATTTGAGTCCAGATCATCTGTCCTCATAACTTGTACTTTTAATAGTAAAACCTTAACCACAGCCTCCAGTCTTCTTTAGCCCAAACAACACCCTGTCCTTTTCCCAGTCTTAGCCTTCTGAAATTTTGGAGAGGCTCAGTCCTTATCCTCCCTCTGGAGTATAATTGTCCTGTGAGCCAACATCCCCTCACCTCTCATTTTTTTCCCTTCTCAGCTGTGTGCACTTTGCCTGCGAGGCCTCTGATTGCCCAGAGCTGGCCGTGGAGAATGCATCTCTCAATTGTTCCAGCAGTGACCGCTACCACGGTGCCCAATGCACTGTCAGCTGCCAGACAGGCTACGTGCTCCAGATACAGCGGGATGATGAGCTCATCAAAAGCCAGGTGTGTGTAGGTGCTGAGCACAGAGCCCTCTTCCAGCTCAGGGAAGGATGGTGGGTGCAGAACATGTCCTCCGCAGAATCTCCAGCACTGAAAATACACTATGAAAATACTGCTGTCACATAATACACATAGTAGATTCCTCTCTCTCTCTCTCTCTCTCTCTCACTTCCCCTCCCTCACTCATCTACACACACACACACACACACACACACACACACACACACACAAGAGAATCAGGCAACCAACACATCAATCTAGAAAAAATTCCTGTGCTGTGTATTCCACATGCTATACACATCAGTGTCTTTGTGTAAGTTGCAGATCTGCAAGAGGATGAGCTAAGCATGCAAAACAAAGCTTTTACAATTAGGACTCTGCCTGCCATAAGTGAATAGAGTGCTTTAGGTAGAGGTGAGCTGTCTGTCTATGAGGTGCCCATTCACTGGAAAACATATTCATTACAAATCAGATGCTGTTAGGTCCTAGAGGAAAAGACCTGATTAAACAGACCCAGGCTCCGTTCTCAATGAGCTTAGTTCCTTGTGAGGAAAAGAGATAGACAGTTCATGAGCAGTGATCTCACAGAGTGATGCGTAATGTAGAGGGAAATGTAGGGTGTTGTGGAAGCACAGTGAAATTCATGGGAAGTGTCCTAGAAGGAAGATGAAAGCTGAGAATGAGATAGCTAAGCACAGGGTAGAAAGGAGAGACGATACTCTGGCATTGGCAGGGAAAGCATGTTGAACCCCCTTGTTGAGAAGGAGCATGGCACTGATGGAATTTTTACATTTTGTAAAGTCGCCCAAGCCCTGAGGCTGGAGCCTCAAACTAGCTCAGCCTATGAGAGGCTGCCAGTTTGGTCAGGAAGTTGGGGCTTCTCCTTAGGGCAACAGGGAATTGTTGAAGGGCACATTGTGGTCAGATCATATGGACAAAGGTACTTCTGGCTGCCCATGTGGCTCAGAGTCCAGCAGGAAGAGGGGCAGCAGAAACCCTTCAGGAAATCATCAGTGGAGTTCATGGAAGATGGGATGAGTCCTATGTGCAATGACTAATAGTGAATGGGTTCGAGTGATGTGGCAGGACGTTGCTTTAGCCAGATGTTGATTTGGTGTCTCAAGTGGGGAATGGGGTAATGGGACAAGTTGGCAGTAAAAGGTCCTTTCAGCCCTGGGATTTGAGGATTCCAGAGCCCTGTTGCTGGATGCAGCTTTTTCACAGCTCTGCCAGTTGATTTTGCGTTTGCAGTCCAAATACACGGGCACATCCTTCATTATTGGGTATGCCTGTTTGTGTAGAGCTTCTGGGCTTGCTAGTCTAAGACACCTACTTCCTTCTGTGTGTCAGACATGGCAGGTCTGAACTCCTATGGAAACAATTAAGCTGTTTTGGCAGTGAAAGACCTCTACTCCCTTTGATGTGTGTTTAATAGAGGAAAATGTCCTTTACTTTTAAAATCCCAGATCAACATTTGGCATCCTCAGTACTCTGGGATTTGGCAGCTCTCTCTTTGAATGGAAGCCTATGGGCTGCCAGTAAGTCTTTCCCTTGGCTGTATGGCCTGGCCTCACCCTTCTACCTACACAGCCCCACCATCTTCTAGTTTAGTTCGTATTTCTGCCAACACTTTCATTTTTCCTAGACTTGCTTCTTCTTCATATCTTCTTTTCTTGACTACTGAACCACCAAATCTCAGAATAGTGAGTGGCTGACAGAGCAATTCTCAGGTTTAGTCAATTCACTTTACCAATAGGAGAACTCCAGTAAAGAAAGTGATTTGCATGTGCTCTGATAACATAAAAGACAAATACTCAGGTCTCTTGTATCCCAAAGCAGTACTTACTATGTACCAGAGTCCCCTTTAGGCTCCAATAAAAGATAACCAAGAGCAATCTCCAGGGTTCCACCCCTTTAACCATGCCTCAGAGTCTTTTTGGTAAAGAAGTCACCATACTTATGAAGGTTCCTGGATCCCCAAACTCTCATCAAAAAAGTTGAAATAGTGATCTGGGAGACTCTATTAAGAACAAATAAGAGCTAATCACTGGGTTCATGTCCCACATACATTTATCCAGGCATTTATCATACAATCTCCCTAAGCTTTAAGTTTCACACCTTTAAATGGGGACTGAATTTTCTAATTCACACAGTTGTTGAAATTATATAAGATGAGCTCATGTCAAACTTGAAGCACAGGTCACCTGGTGTCTAGGTAAGACTGAGATGTCACATGTGGAAGAAATGTGATTTTCCACATCTTCGACCTGGTCTGCTGTCCCTTACTGTGCCTATCTCTGCTTTTTAGACTGGACCCAATGTCATAGTGACCTGCACAGAGGGCAAGTGGAACAAGCAGGTGGCTTGTGAGCCAGTGGACTGTGGTGTCCCCGATCACCATCACGTCTATGCCGCCTCCTTCTCCTGTCTGGAGGGCACCACCTTTGGCAGCAAGTGTTCCTTTCAGTGCCGTCACCCCGCACAGTTGAAAGGTATCATCAGTCTTTGCTTCAGCTCGGCCTCTCTTTATCTGTGGAAAACCTATAGACTACTTCCAGGCCCTCCTTGTGCGTCTCAAACACCGAGGGTTGGACCAGGTTATACCTGTGTTCTTGATTTCTTTCTACCTATTGTATTTATATAAACTGCCCCATTGTGCAGCTAAGGAAAAATATGTGGATAAAAATGTCAATGAAACACATTTCAAGACCAAAAATCTTGTGGGGGGGTGGGGGGGAGGATGCAGAGGATAGAGAAACCTACATCTGATAGGGATGCAATGAGTTCGCTCTGCATAGTTAAGGCCCAGTAAGCCATAGGAGGTAAAGGGACATTTGTATTTCCACTTTGCAGAGGAGAAAACTGAGCCTTGAAGTTTAAAGAATCTGCCCAAGGTTGCCGTATTTGTTGGGGAGGGTCATGTTTTAGCACAGATTCATCTTTCTACAATGCCAAGTGTTACTCTAAAAGAATGGGGTACAGGGGAGAGAGGTGCAGGTTTGGACAGGAGGTATATGGCATCCTTTTTGGGCTGGGCATTCAGGATGTGGTGGAGAATACGAAAGTCTGACCTACTGGCAAAAGGACCACATTTTGGAAACTATAGAGAGACTGACCTGCAGGTTCTAGAATGCCAGGACTAGAAGAGCTCTTGGAGGTCATAAAGAATAGCTGGAAATAATTGAGAATCCAGAATGTAGCTGGAGAAGGGGGAGGAACTTGTCCAAAAACCACACAGCAACTTAGGAGCACTATTAGGATGAGTGCTTCGGGCTTCTAAGTGACCTCATATAGGATTTTCACATTATACCTGATTCTGGAGGTATTCGGACTCTCCCCTTCATGTGGTTTAGCAAAGGAAACATCACTTCCATACCAAATACCTACACTAGTACTCATCAGAGTAGAAGGCCATACTTTTGGGTCCATCATGATACAGAATGTGAATGAGTGGGGCTCTGTGAGATGTGGGCAACCTTGGGCAAAGTCTGTGAATTCCTTTATACCTAGATGTACTATTGTGTGTGCTGAATTTTCAGGCATTCTGATGATTAGAGGGCACTAATAGCTTCATCAAGTTTTCAAGGGCGCGCATGACTTCAAAATATTAGGAAACTCAAATGACATGAGGTTCTTGAGCACAGTGGCAATGTCTAATGTCTTTTCATATTGCTATGGATGAGCCTAGGACCTGGCATGCAGTGAGACTCAGTGAAATGTACTGGATGGATGACTGGATATATTGATGAAATAAATACCACAAGGCATGTTTCTTTTAAGAAATGAAGCAAAGACCCATCAGTCTTACTAAATTGCCCCAAAAGAAAGGAAGGAAGTGCATCTGGGACACACTCCATAGCTCCTCTCTTTTTAACCCAATAAGATTTGAATAAAAAAGTTATAGACATTTCATTTGAGCTATTATGAAGATTTAGGTCAGAGAGAGGTGAAGAAACCAGTGGAAATTGGAAAGCCTCCAACTTTCAAGCCATCCAAGTTAACTGCTTGGCCCCATTTGGCAATGGGATACAGGATGTATTAATAACTCCAGACTAGGTAATCACACTTCTCTCAATCAGGGGCCCTTGGGGAAAAGAGGTGTATAAATTTGCATTGATTATTGTAGCTTTCATTGTGGCCAATAATAACTCTTAAAGTGATGCATGCCCTTTTTGCTGTTGCTTCTCTGCTGACTATGATGGGGGGGAAGGGGAACCAACTTTAGAAATGAAGCCTCGGGAGGAGGACCATCACCTTGAGAGTTCCTCATGCACTGAGAATACTGAGAAGCATTTCTTCCATTGGTGCACTGACCCTCTAGGCCAACTGCCCTTTCTGCACCTTGATGGTCTGCATTCTTCAGTATACAAATTCCTGTTCTGAGGCTTCTGACTGGGTCTTCGTGCAGCACAGACTGGGCACCGGTCCTGCCACTTCTGCTTTAAGCTTGTTACTTTGACCTCACTTGCCTCCTCTATCAAGGCTGGGTGTAGATAGGTGATCAAAACAGCTTCTTCCCCATTATTTGGGATGGTTCTTATTCTTCCTTCCACCTGTTTTTTCTTCCTGTCTTTGCAGCATGGATTAATCAGATTAAGTTTTAGAGTTAGCCCAAGTTTCTAATCTTGACTGTATCTCTTTCCAGAGTTTTGGATTTATATGAGTAATTACAGATCTATGAGGTTTCATATCCTCATTTATAAAACATGCTTATGGGTGCTTATGTTGAAGGTTCAGTTTGAAGGTTAAAAACGATGGTATAGCTCAGAGTTAAGTGAAAGTGAGAGAAAGCGCTTAGGACAAACTCATTTTTCTTCCAAAAGCACCCCACTGGGAGAACTGAGCAGTGTCTGATCTCCCAACTGCTGACCTGTTTTTCCTGAGGGGACCTTGACCCTGGGAATATGGAGAAATAGTCCATTTTCCATGTTTTTCCCAGGTTACAAGGTTGATGCCTTCAGAAGGGCAACTACCATGTAGGAAAAACTACTTAGTGGTCCCTAGGAAGCTAGTTTTGCACAAGCAGCATAAACCCATCTCACCCATACATCCCAGGTAAATTTTTCTCAACCAGCCTAAATATAATTTAAATTCCAACCTGTATTCAAGATTTAGGCAAAAAATTCCAAGAATTCACCATCTTAAAGTTACTTCTGCCAGGATTCCTTATCAAATGAACATAGGGAGAACCTATGAAAATGCGTGAGGTGAAAAGTCATCTCAAACTCAAAAAAAGAAAACTTAAAAATCAAAATCATACATGTTTAATCAAGTGTCTAAAAATACAACATTACTTGCACCACCTAGTTCACCCCCAACTCAATTTAACCATGTTGTGTACATTTAATGTCTACGGGGAGTGCAACTTTTAAAATAAATATGCCCGGATTCTACAAAGATCTTTGTAAGAGGTTGTCGCTGTTCCTAACTCAGTTTTGTCCATGGATCTAAAACGTGGTCTGTTCACCACTTTCTATAATGCATCCGCTTGTATTGAGTCTTTTCAGTTTCCCTAGGTTTTACTGAAGAAGAGAGGGGAGGTGGGTGGATGTGGAGAGTGATCACATCCTTCAACCTTTTGGCTGCCCAGGTGAAATAGTGCAACTTGTGTTTTCCATTTGCATTTGTCCATTCTGGCCTGCATGGAAGTGTCCAAGTTACCAGACTCTTTTTTACTTTTCTAAGGAAGGATTCCTCATCATGATCTCTAAAAATGACTACATTCTCTTTGCTTCGTGTCTAGCACCTGGAACAATAATTAGGGACCCCTGGTAAAGGAATTTGGAAGTGAGGGACATCATTCTGTTCAGAGGGGAGAAGGTGAGGATGGTGAAATACTATTGTGTGGATAGTTCTCTTTTTGATGACCCTCTCATGGTCTAAATTCCTGGCTCCATAAGATTTTCTGTAAATAGTGCTTCTTCCTTGACCGTGCTCAGGGCTAGAAGCCAGAGAATACAGTGAAAAGCTCAATTTATGAGATGGATAGTTCTGGACTGAATTTCAGCTCTAGTTTGACAAACCATTAGGTTGGCCCTCTAGTATCTAAGTTTTCTCACTTAGAAAATGCGATTAATCATAAATTGCAATTGTGTTAATAGAAGGATCAAGAAGATGGCACAAGTAATTCTTCCTTGGTCAACTCCAGGGTCAGTTACAGACAGACCTTGATAGAATTCCATGCAGACATGTAGGGGTAAAAGGAAAGTTAAACAAAGTGCAATTTGATTGATTATTGAGCAAATGATATTTTCTGAGGGTATCAATGCCATTCGTATGAGCTCTTTAACTCCTTGTGATTCCTGGACCCTAGAAATGTACTTTCAGAACTAAGATCAGCCACATTTGTAAAATCTGGCAGAGTAAGATTTATTTTCCCAGCTTCAAAAGATGAGCAAATGAAGGTACAGGAACCCAAAACCTCATAGGATCCTAATTTCCAGTATCTCCAATCTTAGCTTCTGCTAGGAACTCCCAGTTTATACATGCTTTTGCTTTGTGGCCTGAGTCACCTTTTCCAGGACACGCAAGTAGGGGATGACAGAGTATGGAGAACTAGCAAAGATCAACCAGGATCTCTTCTAAAACTAGTTACCACTCTGCACTGCAAGAATACAGAGCCTCTGAGAACTCTGAGATACAGTGTAAAGCATACTTGAGTGATTGAAACTATATAGCAGGCATGTAAACTTACGAGGTTTATTACTGATTTAGTGTTGCTTACCAACTTCTTGGTACTTTGAGCTTGCCCGTGTTGTGGACAGAGTATGTGTCCATGACCAGAACAAAAAGTCTCAGTGTGTGGGGGGTAAGCACCCTTCAACATACAGAGGTCAAATGCCAAGAGCATATGGAAAGAACATAGATCTGCATCTACCATACTTGCTTTCGTCAAAGCCCTTAGTCAATTCAAGTAGCAGCTGTAGCTGGGGTATGGAAATTTTGATTCTGTACTGTTCATTGTCTGCATTTTTTGAGTTGTTGTGGAGGTAGGGGACATATCCATGGTCCTGAATCACCAATTTCTCCTTTAGCATGCTTCTTCTTTTGACTGTGTTGACTCTTAATTACAGTAGTTTCCTCCAGAATATGTTTGTAGTTTACATTTTATCTCTTGATTAACATTCTGCAATTTTTATGTTATCTTGTCACATGAGAACTATGACTTTCACTCCACAATTCACAATTTGCATAGATGATACAGTGCACTTTTTAAAATTCCCAACACTTTGTTTTATCCCCCATGAGTAATTTAAAGAAGGTGCAGTACCTATCTCTTTTATAGCTCCCCTTCCCATTAAGCTTAAATTATGCTGGGGCATCCCAAAACAATGGCCATCCCAATTTCCAAAGCAAATTAAAAAAGAAGTTCATGGTCCCTGGGTTCTGGATGCCTCTCTACTCTGTGAGAGCCAAATGAATTGCCTTTCCACACCCTTTACTCATTTCACATGATGTAAAAATGTCTATAGCTGGCAGTATTACACTTTATCAATGTAATCTTTTCTTTGAGGTTTACAAGCACTAAAATGCCTTGTGCTACCCAGATGAATCACTCCGACAAGGGAGGAAATAGGAGAAAATGAATGGGGATAGAAAAAGCAGCAGAGCCCGTATAAAACTGCAGAGGACTTACTTCTTCTTCTTTTTTTTTTTCTTTTGCTTGCTTTATTTTTATCTTTAATACTTGCCACTTACTAACACAGTAGACACTATAATTTAGGATAGTTCTTTGTACTTTTTTCTTTATGCAGTTAGATTATAAGCAACAAGAGGGCAGGGTTATTCTTGCTTCATTTTGTTTTGTGTTCTGTTGTTTTATTTGATGCTTTCCCCCGAACATATAAAAGTGTTAAGAGGAAAGGAGAGAGGGAACAAGGGAACAAGTTAAGCAAACAGTGACACTTACCCTCCTTTTATGGGTCTTTTTTGTAAATGCTGTTGCATTTAATCTTCTCAACATATGAAAGTCAGGAGCAATTGTTTTCTTTCTGAGAATGGGAAAGTTGAGGTTGGTTCTCCCAGAAAATAAGGGGGCTGTTGAGCATATATAGCCAACTTTCCATTAAAAACAACCATCTCTGTGGTTAGACAGAATTGGTTTCAAAGTGAGGTGTCTTTTTTTTTCCTTGCTATAGGACAAGCTATAAGAGCTTGGTAAAGTCTTCTATGCTGAGCCCCTATTTCTAAATGAGTATTGTCATACAAATCACACTGTTTAATGTAGAATGAATGAGATTGTGTATGGGAACCACACATAGCATAGTACCTGCACAATAAATGTTGGTTTCCTCCTTATCACTTCATTCCTCCAATTTTCAAGTCCCAGAGTCCTGGCTGTCAACATCACTCAGTTCTAACCAGGGAAGAAAAGATTTCAATGGAGAAATACTCATTTTGGGTCCTGCTCTGTCTTAGGGAGTTTGGAGCAGGCTGTGCCTTGATAATATATGAACTGGCAGAGAAAAGCCTTACTGCTGTGTTTTCCTTTTATTTTTAACATTCCCCATCAGGCCAGGGTCCCGCTAGCAATCAGCACTCTGTCTGAGCTGGCATGAGCTGTGAGGTAGTGCTGCTCTCTTGGCTTATTTGGCAAAGCTTTTCTGACCACTGGGACCTCAACAGAAAACCCAACCTCCTGATAACAGGATGCTGTCACTTCCAGGTATGGATAGGACCAGGATAGATGCAAGGGTCCAGTTAGACTGGTTAAGGTCACACAGCACATTGATTTCAGAACTGGAGTGGTTTCTGATTGGAGCTGGCTTATGGTGCCAGCTGTCAGAAGGCAAGAGTCTTCATCTCTGGGCAAAGAGGATGAAGGAAGGATAGCGAAGGTCTCTTTTCTAGGCAGCGTGAGAGGTCTAGAAACTGTGTTAAGCAGCTTCCCATCACTGCAGCAAAATACCGGACATAAGCAATTTAAAGGAGGGATGATTTATTTGAGTTTGTAGGTTCAGAGGTTTTAAGTTCATGGTTGGCTGGCCCCACTGATTTTGGTCCCTTGATAAAGCATAAATGTGGTTGAAGAGTCTGGTGAAGAAAAACTGCTCATCTTCTGGCAGCCAAAAATCGGATAGAAAGGGAAAGAATCAGAGAGGAAGGGGCTGGGAGCCCACTCCCTTCAACGAGGCCCCGCCTCCTGTTTCCATTCCCCCCAAATGATGTCTTCAAGAGTAATATTATCAGTGAGGTAATCCACAGAGAAGGCAGAGCCTTCATGATCCAAACATTTCTCCAAAGCCTATCAGCAACTAAGTCTTCAAAACGGGGAGCCTTTTGGGGTGCCATTTTGGATTTCAGCCATAATATAAGCCTTGGGCTTTAGTTCACTGTAGGAATGGGGACAGTGCACTCCCCAGTTTCTTGTGTGTGTCCTCTTCTTTGTGGCAACTTTCCGAGCTCTCTAGGATGCTCAGGTGCAGAAGTGGAAGAAGTTGGAATTCCTGCTGAGAGATTCTCTTGGTGGTCAAGTCAGCTAAAACCTGGGCAACGCATGTGTTAGGTCAGTTGTCCAGGGCTCCTTGTCTGACAACCCTGCCCTTTGTGTCTCCCAGGCAACAACAGCTTCCTGACCTGTATGGAAGATGGGCTGTGGTCCTTCCCAGAGGCCCTGTGCGAGCTCATGTGTCTCGCTCCAGCCCCAGTACCGAACGCAGACCTCCAGACAGCCCGGTGCCGTGAGAACAAGCACAAGGTGGGATCTTTCTGCAAGTACAAGTGCAAACCCGGATACCACGTGCCCGGCTCCTCTCGGAAGTCAAAGAAGTAAGTAGGGCCAGAAACAAACTCACAAGCTCTGGGAAGGAACAGAGTCAGAGTTGACTGCCTCTTTGGAAGGAAACACTCATTGCTTTGCTGACCCATCAGCCATCCCATTCTGTTTTGTGAGAAGCACACATAACTTCAGGTTTGGGTCCAACAGAACTAACTTTGAGGGCAGGGAATATAGTTCAAAGGTACAGTGCCTGCCTAGCAAGCACAAGGTCATGAGTTCAAATCCCTGTACAAAAAAAAAATCCTAAATTTTGTCTTGGCTGCAAACTGGCTGTGTGATCTCAGGCAGATGACTTCAGTTCTCTGGCATTCCTCAGCAGCCAAAGGAAGATGATAAGAACAATTTCCATATCAGGTTCTTGTGAAGAATCAGTGAGGATACATACGCAAAGTGGTTATAAAGACGCCATATATAAGCCAGCCTGTTGGCACATTCTGGGAGGCTGAGGCAGAAGGACCACACATTCCAGCACAGCTTGGGCAACTTGGCAACCTGGCAAGGCCTTGTCTCAAAATAAAAATTAAAAAGGGGACTGGGAATGTGTTCAGTGTGAAGACCCTGGGTTCAATCCCCAGTACTGAAAAAACATAGAGCCCTGTGCATAGTAGTTGTTGAATACAGAGTGGGTATTCATATCATCATTGTGCCAGCACCCAGAAGAACACTCTAGAAGGAAAGGGGAGGTCAAAAAGTTGGTGGGGCTTGAGTTTCATATTAACTCACATACAACTGAGAGAGTCTGGTCTTCCTATCTGCCCCTGGGGAAGGAGGCCTGTGAGCGCTTTTCCCTTACTCACTACATATCCCTCCGCTACCTGATGAGACAGGAAGGAAGTCAAGAATAGGAAGACACAGTTAAGCAACTCGATAGTATGTTGGGATGGTGTGGCTCTGACCATTTGATCTTGAACTTTCTTTTCTCTCATATCTTTTTTGAAGACGGGCCTTCAAGACTCAGTGTACCCAAGACGGCAGCTGGCAGGAGGTAGCTTGTGTTCCTGTGACCTGTGACCCACCTCCACCCAAATTCCATGGACTTTATCAGTGTACTAATGGCTTCCAGTTCAACAGCGAGTGTAGAATCAAGTGTGAGGACAGCGACACTTCCCAGGTAAGCCTCCTTGAGCCTGAGATGAATATCCTGGTCCCTCTCCTCGCTGCTCACCAAAGACCAGACTATACCATAGCAGCCACTTTCTCCAGCCTGCTGTCTACCTAGGCCTGGACTGTATAATGGCAACATCCCTAATTAGCCTTCTTTGCAATTTCTCTGAGCTTCATGCCTCTCCCTACAACACCATGCTTTAGTCTTTCAGAGATCTTTGACTTTAAGCATGTTTTAGCATTGGAACCTTACACAGGAAATTATACATGAATTATCACTATGTGAAATTAATCATTGAAGTTACTCTGACCAGGGAATATTTTTCCAACTTTCTCAGTTTTCTATCACTATCACCACCCACATCGGTCCTTGAAATATTTAAGGTCACAAAACTACCACTATCTTTAGACATCAGTTGGCTCTGAGAGAAAGGGCCCATATTTAGCTGAGCAGTACAGTTCTGAGTACACCGTGGAAGAAAGGGAGGTCAGGAGGATCTGGAAGGTTTGAATTTTATCTCTAACTACGTGTCATTGAGAGAAAGCCCTGCCTGCTTTTACTGAGGAGTTCTGTCGGTGAATTTTTCTAAACCCCCACATCTAGCATTCGCCACCCAGTAAGATGGGTAGGGAATCAAGAATTGGAAAGGAAAATGAAAGACAGGAGGAGCCATCATTTAGAATTTGTAATCCAAGCCCCACACTCAGAGATGTGCAAAGATCACCAACCAGGTGAGGCCAAATTTCAGCCGACGAAGCTTTACCGCAGACCTCGTCTTCTTGATTGTGTTTATTATTTAGTGTGTGCCTCCAAATGCCAGGTGCTGCTAACCCACCATCCTCAGCTCCTTCTTCTCCCTTCCCTCACATCTATGCCATTCGCAATTCCTAACCATTCTCCCTTCAAAACATCTCCTAACGCTGTTCCTTTCTGCCCCCTGTGCCACCATCTTAACCCTCACCTCCATTATCTCTTTTCTGAGAGGCCATAAAGTTTCCTGGTTGCTTCTCTTCTGATTGTGACAATGTCCTTGCTTATCCCTTCAGGATGCAGAGTCCCCCTTTCCCTGTGGGCAGCACTGCAGCCCCCTGGCCATCCCCAGGAAGGCTGAGCCCCGCCTTTCTGCATCCTCTGTCTTACGCACTCCCCTCACTTCTTTCAGTTTCCTGACTCTTCATCATGCTGCACACCTCGACCTGCAGGGTCCCCGTCCTCTGCTTTGTACCCATCCCTCTCCCTGCAACCCTCCTCGGGGTCCCCACTTCGCAGCACTGGTCACATGACCTGGCCATGGTCTCACTGTTTCATGGTCTCATCCCATTTCCCCAAGCTTTTATTCAGTTGGGTGCTGTCAGTACTCAGGACAGTGCTTGGCACTTAGTAGGTCTTCAGGAAGTGGCAGTTGGATTAAGGGCAAGAGAAAGGGCTGCAGTGAACATCAAAGCCGATTTTCTCACTTTCCAGATGAGAAAACCAAGACTCACAGAAATTGCTCTACACCCAGAGTGGCATCGGCTCAGTCTGGGTCAGCACCCAGGTGCCCCCCATAGAGCACAGACTGAGACCAATAAGCTCCGTCTGAGAATCCTTGGCCATGGACCCACAGGCCCCTGGGGACACCCATGGGTGCTGGTTCGCACTCCTGGTAACTGCCAGGGTGCAGGAGCCTGTGCCGGAACAAGCATAGGCCAGAGAGGACCATGATCTTTTCCAGGGTGATCGGCTTCCCTCTCCCTGCCTTACATAAAACCGTAGCTAACAGTTATACAGACTGCAGAGCCAAATAATCTTCTGGCTGTGGCCGTGCTATCAAACTGAAACCCAGTCTGCCTGGGGCCTGCCAGGGAACTTTCATGGCCAGTTTGTATTTAAAGGATAGGAAAATGTAAATTTATCAGACGACTCAAGCAGCTCTGTTTGGCAATGGGTGGCGAGGCTGGACCCAAAGAAGCAGAGTATTGCTTGTCGGCTGAAAGAATGAGGGAGAGCGTGCCAAGCAGGCTCCTAACACAATTGACGTTTCCAGTTTGTACCAAAAATGAATTTCCTCTACCCTCAGACCAGGGGCCTGAGAGCCAAAGCTAGTATTCACCTCAGATCCCCTCTCCTGCCTGTAAACCCAGCAGAACCATAAGGCCTGGAGCATCTAGAGTCAAACGGCTTGTAAGGAGCGGGAATTCTTTGTTTTCCAAACAAGCTTCAGATCCTGGCAGGAAAGAGAGAGTTTATTGTAGGGAAGAGTCATGCACTCCCTCCGACTGCCACTAAAAGCTAATGAATAGATTAAATCTCCACTCATCTCATGGGAGGCAGTGTAATGCTAGATCTGGAGCCTAGGTTCAAATCCTGGCCTCACCACTTAGTAGCTGAAGGACAAGTTATTTAACACTTTAAGTTTTAGTTTCCTTGTACATGAAATGGTGGGAGGGGGGAGGCAAATAATATTACTTTCCTTATACTTTGTTTGTGAGGATTAAGTGAGGCAATGAAGATAGGGTATGGCTCAGGGTACTCCCGGCTTGGACAGGGTGCAACCTATGCCCCCAAATGTAGCAGCCTGGGAAAGGCATAAATGAGGCAGCCTGCTTTTATAGTCACTCCATGGAGAGAGTGAGTCGCTGATGCTCCGGGTGGGCTCTCAAAGGATAGAGAGACAAAGGCCACGGATTAAAAGCTAACCCTCTGATGACGAGCTTCAAAAAGTCAGAGAAGGGGCATTTACCTGGCACTAGGGCAGTGAGTGGTGAAACCTAATCTCTTGTCCCTCTAGTTTCTCTAGACCAGTACTGCCCAGTGCCAAAGACTCTGCTGAAAGCATTTCATACCACTGGTTGCACGTGGCCATGGAATAGTAGAAACATGATTATGGTGACCCAGCGATTAAATAGTAATTTAATTTAATTCATTGGATTCAAATTTCAATGTAGATAGCTACACTTATACTTAGCACATTAGACAGTTCAGTTTTAGCATTACAGTGTCCTTGTCCTTTAAACCAAGAGGGGAACCTGTAACAGTAACCCCCTCCTCCCTTTTTGAGTGTTTTTATGGGCATCAAGCTGGTATTGCTCACTTTCTCTCTTTTTCAAAACTCAGAATAGATGCTTGAAAATGAAACAATATGTCTGAGGCCAGAGAAGGTTAAGTACTGGCCCACAAGTGGGTTTCAAGTTGTCAGGCAGGGCTGTGACTTCACAGCCCTCCTTTCCCCACTGCCCCTAAATATTTCCAGGGCAGGGATTCTGTGGGCAGGCAGCCGAGAGGTGCTAATTGTCTCAGGGTTTAATCCAGCTCAGACAGAGCCATTTGAGGTGATAACTCAGGCCCAGCCTCCAGTGAGAAGCACCATGGCAGTTTTGCAAGTGATTAGGGGTGCAGAGAGTTTAGGGATGGGGACAGGGCCTGCAGAGATGTCTGCAGTAAGAAAGGACAAAGGCTGAGCTTGCTTCGTGAGAAGTGCACTCAGTACTGGATTTCAGTGACTTGGCATACCCAGAAAGGAGCAGTGGGTGCAGAAGCAAGGACCTGGTGGCATGAGTCACAGATGGTGGCTGCGAAAAGCCTTCCTGTCACCAGTGGTGTGGAGCTGGCCCCTGCCTGTGCGGGCTCTGCTGTGGATGTGGCGTAGCTGTCATGTGTACAGTACCTGCCTGAGCAGGCGCAGTGCCTCATTTCAGCCTTGATAAATGTGCAATTGTGCACCCAGAGCTTCCTAGAGGAAGGTAGAAAATCACAGAGCAAGTGGCCTAGGGCTTGGCAGGACCTCAGAGACCCGTGCTGCAACCCAGTTAGTTTACCTTTAAGGCCACCAAAGCTCAGAAAGAACAGGTACTTACTCTGGGTCCCATGAGTTATGTATAGGCAGAGTCAGGTCATAAGCCAAGTCTTTACACCAAGTCTCAGCACAAGTCACATTTTGTGCCCATTCTTACTGCTGAGGCTGCATTGCCTCAAGGAAGCAAAGGCCTTCCAGGAGGTTGACCAAGAACAGTTTTCAAATTCATAAAAAGAACATGATTTCTGTTAGGACAGATTGTTAAAATGATTTTCTGGACACTGGGTATTTAACAGACATTTGACAATATGAATCTGTATGGATCTGTGTGGCTAAAGAGGAAGAGAAGCTAAAGAGAGTATGTGATTTTTTGACAGAGAGATTCAAGGGCACAGACAGGCAAACTGTCTTGGCAAAGGATGTTCAGCCCTTTTTGTGAGAGATTTTACCTTACCATGCAGCATTGTGTTTTGAGCCAAATGCACCAACTTGTTTCAGTTCCCCAAGAACTCCGACAAAACTGGTCTCTGTTCTTCCCTGGTCATTGCCTCAAAATCATCAGATCTTCTGTGGTTGACCTAGACTCAGTCAGCCCTTAGCAAGGCCATTTGCCCTCTGCACCAGGTTGGAGCAAATGCTGAAGGCACCGAGGTGGAGCTCTAAAGGAGGTTCTGAACAGCTAGAGGCTCCAGGGTCTGGTGTGCAAAACGCACAGCACAGGCAGAGGGGAATAGGTATGCAAGAAAGAGAGGCACACCACTGTAGAGACAGGTGGTTCCCCTGGAGGACAGGCCAATAAGGCCAGGAGGTGGGGCTAGAAATGTCCCCTGGGTTCCATCATGGGAACCCAGGAATCCTGGCCCACTACAGGCTAAGGTTTCTAGGCAGTGGGTACCATATTTTTGTAAAGATAGATTTGGAAGCAGAAAAGGGCCAGATGAGCTGTGTGGGAGAGGGAGAGAGTGGAGGCAGCAAGACCAGTACCTTATGCTCCCACCTTCTGCGGCAAGGCCTCCCCCATTTGAAACTCCCTGAGCAGATTCCTGTGAGCTCAAATACATTCTCTGCTGCAAACCCAGCTCTCCAGCCAGCTCTGGCCCACGTAGTGCTGAGGTCTGCAGCCCTTCAGGGGCTGGAGGCCAAATGCATCATCAGCCCAGGCCAAGGCTCCAGGAAATTGGGGTCAATTTCCTACTCCCCTGAGGGCCCAGCAGAATCATGGGGCCTAGAGCCTGGGGCTCCAACAGGGAGAGTCTAGGTTCTCTAAAGCCACATGAAGCTCCATAAATTTGCCAGAAGCCCACACAGAACTGCTGAGTGTGACTCTGTAGGTCACCCACAGCTGTGCGCTCAGTAGGGGCCACCTTCTCCCGTGGCTAGGGAGGCTTCTCCTTGCCGTCACACCTCCTGCTGCTGGCCTAGGAGAGACCCGGAGAGGGGCCCCTTTTCCTTCTGAATCCTGTCTCCTTGCAGCTGTTTTCCCAGACAAGGCAGCTCCAGCCTACATCAACCCTTTGAAAGAGTTTATTCATTTCTTCACACACACACTCATCATTTACTTCCTTTTTAGTTCATTTCTTCATTTACTTATTTATGCATATACTTCCTCGACTATGCGTTCATTACTTTTCTTGTTCACTAAAGATTCATTCCATCACTCTCCACCTACTGGTCTCATCTCTAGTTAAACAACTAGTACTTGAATGAACAAGACTAGCTGTGGAGTGATGAATGAATGAACTGAATGAGCAGGCATTATTGAAGGTCCTGAGGACCCAGGGATGAATAGAGTTCTGTCCTGGGCCCAGCGGAGCTCATGACTAGTGGGGAATGATGGTAACAAAGGCATAGTGCCAAAGGTGGTTGCCCTGTGAAGAATCGGGTCAGGAAGGGTCATGCTAGACATTGCCTTTGAAACTGCAGGTAGTAAAAACCAAGGTTTAGGGTTGGTGGCAGTGTCATGGAGAGCAATGAGCAGGAAAGCAAAGCAGAGGAAAACTGGGAGGTGGCTACAGGTCCGAGGAAGCCACTACACAGTTTCTTGCTTTAGGAACATAGTCAGCTCCTCTGTTGAGTTTCCTGTCTTACTCTAGGCCTCAAAGAGGGCTAGCAGGTATGACTTGTTTTAAAATCTTCCAGAAGATTAGACCCCTGCTCTGAGACCATCCAAGCTCTCTCTTTCCTTTGGAGTACATTCCAGACTCCTAAAAGTGGCACGTAAAGCCCCATACCTCATCTGATTTGTATGTGTTTTCCTTTTTCCCTTAAGCCATAGAAGCAGAACCATCTCAGTCTCTCCACTGCTCACTGTTCTATTCGCACACAACCTTCCATCTTCCAGGAATGCTCTTCTCTTCCTTTTGTGCCTGTGATTCTCCAAACTCTTGAAAACTATTTTTGCAAATATCACCTCCTCTAAGAGGCCTTCCAGGGTTGAGTATTGACAACCATTGATCCTTCCCAAGGACTCACAGCACCTTGACCTGGTGTCACCGAGCACGGGCATGTGATGGCGGGGGTGGCTGCAGCCATGCCTGACTTTCCTGCCACCTGACTGGGCCAGATGCTTGCTCCTTATGCGCCATAGAGCAGGGCACAAAAGGGGCAGTAAGAAAGAGTTCTTGAATTCAGTGGCAATTCTCAAACACATACAGAGGAGGACCTCCCATTGGGATCTTGGAGTGGGGCTGGTAAAAGGGGTGGGTCTTCAAGCTGCTTTTGCCTAAGACTTTGCAGAAGACCGAGAAACAGTACATAGTGTATGTTAAAGAGTTGGGGGGCACACAGAGAAAAGGACCCCCATACCACCCTCTTGGTACAATTACTGAAGGAAGAAAAAGGAAAGGAAGGGAAAGGGAGGGGAGGGAAGGGAAGGGAAGGGAAGGGAAGGGAAGGGAAGGGAAGGGAAGGGAAGGGAAGGGAATCCCTTGGAAGAGAAAGCTTCTCAGCTGGGCCCAGATTACCTATTTAATGCAACTCAGCCCTGACACAAGAAGCTTTCTCATGGGTTCAGAGGAGACAAACTATAGTGTGTGCCTGTGTGTTTAGTAGTAACTCCAGGACACACACTTTTGCTAGGTGTGTAAGTAGCCAACTGTATCCCTGATGGGCAACAGCAATAATAAACAATGCAAATGCAAATCCAAACTGTTCTTGCTCTAATTGTAATTTTCTGAAAGATCACTGAGCTAGGATTTAGGAAAGCTGAGAGATAAACTGTCTAAAAAGCCTGCAATATATATATATTTTCTATCCCGAGTCCTTAGTTTCCCCATCGGTAAAATGGTGACACCTACAACCTCTTTCTCAGGATGACTTTTAGTTAGCCCTTGGTAATAAATCATTTAGGAATCCTATTCTGGGCTGGGGGCATATGAGAAATTGATTCTGTTTCTAGCCGAGAGGCATGTCTTGTGGGCGGTCTTGGTCCTCACTGTGTTTCTGTGGTGTTTAGGGACACGGAAGCAACATCATCCACTGCCGGAAAGACGGCACCTGGAGCGGCTCCTTCCATGTCTGCCAGGAGATGCGAGGCCAGTGCTCAGCCCCAAACCAGCTCAACAGCAACCTGAAGCTACAGTGCCCAGAAGGCTACACCATAGGTAGGAGGGGCCATGTGGGAAGCAATGAAAAGCTCACGTGCTTCCAGGAACTCAAGGCAGCTGCTCAGGTGGGGCATTGAGTGCCTGTCTAGGTTAGGCTCTGCACAGGCAGGAGAGAAAGAGAGGAAGGAAGCTGTACCCTGCTTTCCCAGAGAGGGAGTCAGACATGGGACACTGGCAAAGCTGAGTGTAAAAATGCTGCCAGAGGCTGAGGGGGACATAGGAGGCTCTCAGAGGGAGGGATGCTTACCCAGTGACTTCGAAGAGCTTGTCAGCTAGAAATGCCATGTCAGAGAGAAGCAGCCACATGACTAAGGAGCAAGAGATGTGAAAGTGTGCCTCCTGTTTAGGGACGTTGTAAGAATCCAATCTGGTTGGTCTTATTAATTGTAAAATGTGCATCATGCTAAGCATTCATGAGGACCTTGCATGAGTCATACTTGCAACAAACACTTGAAGGATGTCACTTCCTCCCTCCTCAGTAACCTTTAACACATGAGGCAATTGAAGCTCAAAGGGGTCATGGAATTTGCACCAGCCCCATCCTGAGACCTGTCCCATTCCACAGCCTGGCTCCTCTTCATGACCTCTCAGCTCCCTCCAGAGGAGGACAAATTGCATTTTCCAAACACCACTTGTGCAATGATAGGCCAGTGTAAGAAATACACACAGTGAGGAGTGACAACTGGGGTCTGATGCTAGGTACTGGTTCAAACCAGGCATCTGGAAAGAGCTGTATTAATCATCAGCTGCATGACTTTCTGGGGAACTTGGAGTGCACTGGGCCTGACCTCATTTAAGGGTGATGATGCTGACCCCTTGAGCTGATTCTCTAATTGACCATGATGAAAAACCCAAGGAATCGAATGTCCTTTCTCAAGGCCAGTGTGATTTATGGGTAATTGCTAGGGCTGTCTGGTGCAGGTTATCTGAGTGTGCACAGAGCCAACATGTTCCTTACATGGCCTACCGAGTGTCGCCACTACAGGTCCAGCAGAAAGGCCTGGGATTGGAGGGTGGAGGTGCTTGGGGACTGAGCACCTCTGTTGGAAGGTGGAGATACATAAACTTTGATAGACAAGACCTTCACCCAGACTTGGAGTAGGAATCAAGACTCCTGCATTAAGTCTGGGGTTCTTGCTCTTGCAAAAGCCAGAGAACACCAAAGTATATAATTTCTTTCTCATGTTCAAAAGGAACTTTGAGATCTTACAGAGCCACCAACTCAAGAAACCATGATGAGGAGGGTTGCAAAGAGGTCTGCTAACATGGATATTCCAGAAGTTTGGGGCAAGAGGTGTCACCATAGTAACACTGGTGGCCACATCCCAAAGCCAAGATTTTCTCATCCCCATCATTCATGATAGGTGTGCCCGCTCGCTCTGGCCATGTATGTCTATGATGGGATTCCTATTCCCAACTCAATCAGAAGATGCAAGTGAAGATTCAGGCACACTCACTCATGACTGGCATTGAGCAACCTTGTGAGAAGAATTCTGACTAAGTAAACTTCAGGAACAAATTTGCTGTCTGACCATACTCACTGACACATAAAATTACATTCACATATGTATAAACAAACATACATCCTATGCTTCATAACCACAGAAAACATCAAACACATATGTCACACAGTAAGCTCATGCTTAGAACCTACACGTGAAATTCTTACCACACAATTGCATCACCCACACACACACACACATGCACACACAGGTAGCATGTAAACCTACACATGCACACAGACACACACACAATACGTAAGTACACATACCTCAGGAACACAAACACATGCCCCCAAATATATCAAACACACAGAAAGCTGCCCAGAGGGAGACCAAACATCTGCACACATTTCCACAAATGCATCTCATGGCCGTATCGTGCATCTATTGCTTTCACCTGTCACAACACATACAAAGGAGCTCCGTGCCCAGCCCTGTACTCTCCCTCAGAACAGCCTAGAGATGGTGGAAAAGGTGTGCATAAGGGTTGAATTCCTTTACTCGTTGAGTTTTTTCAAGGTCAAAGCAGAAAAGGAAAGAAATCTGCATGAGGTTGGAACCTGGATCTCCCTCTGTACCCCAGAATCTCATGTTCCGGGGGTTACCTGGATGGTCCATGTGATAATCCAAAAGACCTATATGGA